>OX063272.1:3475633-3713133 GCA_944039245.1 Nebria salina
TGCAATTCAACAAATCACGGCAAGTTATTACACCCTTTACAGTATTGAGGGTCGAATGTGAGGAAACGTCCACAGGAAAATCACAGAACATGGTAATTTGAAGAAGCCGAGCAGCTTGTTTCGCAGATTTAGTTTCTACTAACAAACCTTTCTAAATTTTTTTTAGCGATTGTACTTCACCAACGAGACCGTACATTTGTTTTGATATTAAAAACGGACTGCCTTGAAAAAGTCTGTTCCTTCTTTTTTTTTAATGACCAGGAACCGGGGACTGGAATCCACCGTCAACTGGCTCATTATTTTCTGCTTCTTCGCAGGATTATAAGACACGGAGGGGTAACCCCCTCCGTCGAACACCCCGTCCGCCAACGCGGATAGTTAAAACGAAAAAAGAAATTTGAAGAACCCACCTGACTTACGAAAACGTAGCCAAAACTACGGAGAAAAATTCGAAATTTGAATAATTTCAGACGAAAATCGACCGAAACGACACAATAAACTACAAATCAAACACAACCGAACGAGAAAAAACCAACGTTTCGACAAGAAATTTATTTGTTTACAAATAAATGTATTCACACAAAGCTCACGTAAAAAACGTCCGTTCACATGGGCTGAAAAGTCTCGGGCCTAACACATATATGGCTTTTTTTTAATTCTCCTCATGTTCAGTTAGTATTAACCTTCAAAAGACACCTGTCAAAATTTCATGACATTCTGTTCATTAGTTAGTGAGTTATTGTGCTAAGAGTGACGCTACATTTGTTATTAATGTTAATAATGGATCGGAAACAATTTCGTGTTTTAATTTTACACTTTTTCTTGATGGAAAAAATACCGTTTAAGCGAAACAATGGCTTGAAAAGTGTTATGGGGACTCCGCTCCATCAGAAACAACAATAAAACGTTGGTTTGCTGACTTCAAACGTGGTCGTACAGACACCGATGATGCAGAACGCAGTGGACGTCCAAATGAGGCGGTAACACCAGAAAACCACCGGAAAATCGTTTTGAATGATCGGAAAGTGAAGTTGCTTGAGTTAGCTGACATCGTAAGGATATCAAAAGAACGTGTTGGCTTTATATTGCATAAGCATTTGTCCATGAGAAAGCTCTGTTCCAGGTGGATGCCGCGTTTGCTCACTGTTGACCAAAACCAACAACGTGTTGATGATTCTGAGCAGTGTTTGGTCATATTTAAACGTAGCAAATCGGACTTTTTGCGTCAATATGTGACAATATATGCAGATTGTGTTGATGAATAAAGACAAATTTGAACGAAAAAAAACGTGTTTTCTTTGTTAGGTCCGGGAGTTTTCTGCCCATGTGTAAATACATTTATATATATATATATATATATTATTTTTATTTTTTATTTATTTATTTTGGGGTGAAGTTACTCTCAAACCAGGGGAAGTTGGCCTTTGCTTTGGGCGGAAGGTCTGATAAAATTGTTCAAATCCGCCAGAGTTTTACCTGCGCTGAACCCTATCAGATACCGGGTAAATAATTAAATTTGAGGGTAACTTTTATATTTAATCGCTGAGAGCTCGCCACTCTTGTTGAGTTCCCTGCGGGTTATATTCCCGCTTAATTTATCTAACTTACTGCATATCATTTATTGTTCCAAGTGAGAATCGCGTCCTGGGTCCGGTTTGTTACTATAACTTATGTAGCACATTCTTTGCATCATAAGTCTACTGTGGGGTCGCTTCCAGGGAACGTTCGTGGTTCCCCCCCGAACTGGCGCTCCACAAGATCTGGAAAAGTTTCATGGAAGTAATGAGCCTTGCCGTAGAACCGATAAAGAACCAGTAGCCTACCAAGCGACCGAGCTACATCCCAATCAACGGTGGACACGACCCGCTCCTTACCGAAGCCTGGGACTGGTATCATTTTGTTTATTTAATTTTCTGCGAGGGCTTCTCCCGACGGTTTTATTTGTTACTATTCATGGCCATATATATTATCGGTAAGTTTAATTTTAGTCTTACTTAGCTTGTATCGGCGCCCTTGCCTAGTTAAGTCTTCTTTTAGCAATTTGAGTCAATATAGTTAATTAAACGAATTCAGTATCGATTATTTTTCCACGACGCACAGACTCCATTCTGTCCGATTTCTGTCCGACCACCACCGACTGTTCTCGCTAGTCAGGCATACCATCTTTTAGCCAAAAAGTCAGATTCAATTCAGAGAAGAGCAAAAGATATATTTCCGTTAAGATTTCTATATCCATATTTTCATGATTACAATACTTATACTATGTATAAGAAAGTTAAAGTGTTCATTGTCCCACCCAACTATTTCTCGATAAATCTCTATTAACCCATTTCGCCCCGTTGTACTCGTATGGGTACACGCAATTTAAAGCACTGCAAAAATTTATATTATTAATTTCATACATATTTCATTTGTAAATTTTGTCTTCCTAGAATGTTACGAAGTGATATATAGGGATATTTATTAAAAATAGTTATTTTGTATTTTGTTTCATTTTATATGTCTAACTAAAAACATCAAGTTTTACTAAACGATTCGGAAAAAAAAGGTTGTGGGTTCAAATGGGTTAAATATATAAATATAAAAACTGAATTATAATTTAATCGAATTAATATTATTATTCAGCGAAATACATGACTTTTGAATTTTCGATGTTAATTTTATCAGTTTTCTTAGGCTACCGGTTTGCGTAAGTTAGCCATTGGAAATGAATGTTTCGTTGAGAATTGGTAACTGTAGAACTAGTATCCGCTTTGTTTCAATATTGGAATGTTTTGCTACGAGCAGTTTAATATATAATAGGATGCAAATTTTTTTTTTTTTTAGGGTAAAGGACTACTGGATACATATTGGTTGACTTGCAGGGAGGGTGGATTAACACATACTGTGGAAATAGAGTCAACTGCCAATTTTCAGGTAACTTATTTTCAAATATCATTATAGTTTATTTTCGTACATTTTTACTAAAAACCAAAGAAAATTAATAGTTCAATTTAGTTGTACTGTATTTTTTGTATAGCTAGAGCGGCTTATTACTATGTAGTTTGTATTATAACGTTTTTAACGTTTGGGTGGAGAAATCAAACTCTTTAAACGCTACTATTAGTTTATTTACTACACTTAAACTATTAAAGTACTTTCTGGATTAATATTAAACACTAATTTAACTATAATTTATTTTCACACTAATGTTTATATCCCTACTTGCTCAATATTTATTTCTATTTACACTACGTACACTAGCGCACTAGATAGTGATTCACGCGTACAGTGGATTGTCACTGCTTTTTCGACTGCCCGAGCCGGCCGTATATATACCTGCGTATATCCTTCTCGAAACGTCTCGTTAGGGAAAATAGTATAGTTGTATAGGCAACCCGTATTTCGTCCCTGTATTTAGGAATACCCCGCAGGCTCTGCCCCGTTCTTCAATCATTTCGTCCGGAAACGTATGTACAGACAGCTAAGTGCCGCTACATGCAAGCTATCCCTTTTCTGCATCCGGAGGTTTGAAAGAAATGACAGTCGATGGTTTTTGAATTTGGGTGTATTCTGGGGCTATAACTGCAGACCAGAAGACCAACACCGGAATGCTTGAACTTCAATCATACTCATTACTTTTTGCCAATATAAACTATCGAGTCCGCAAATAATCTACGGGATAGCCAATTTCAAGATGTCATTGCTTAGCAGATGTTCTCGTAAGTCGACTAATATGTCCCAGAATGCGTGATCTCTCGGTTTTTTATCTAAGAGCTCCTTGGTTACCAGATCGGAGATGTAAAGACGAGTGCAATCCTTTGGCACATATTGAGGTCCTTGGCTAGACAATGTGCGAGCGAGTAATCTTAAGGTACTTGGAAGAGATCGATATGCTGCCCTGTGGTTACTGCAAATCAAGCTGTTCGGATGGTATGCTGGGACATAAACTCTTCGAATGTTCACTCAGCTTCTCGCAGTTATACTTCACGAACTCTAGCATTTGAATGACCAGAGCTGATTTTGTTAATATCTCCGGCGTATGGTGCCAATCTGTTACAATGAATGGTGTGGTTGTTCCGAGATCTGTATATGTCGTCGTTTATACGTTTAGAGAGTTTATATGGACCTTCCCAATAATTCTGTAGTTCCGGTGATACTCCTCTACTATCCACCATTTTCAGATGTAGTATCGTAGTTTTGCTTCATTCTATCACTAGTATGTTGGATATTCACACGCATTTGATAGTGAATTCCATCCATTTGTCGACGCAGGTCGCTAATATAATTTTCTTTAGTAAGATCTTCACCAGGTTTGCTACCGAATTTTAAGTCACTGAGTAACCGCAGTTCTTGGCTGAGAACCACGCTAGCAGGAGTTTTCCTGTCGTCTCATGAACGGCTGATTGGTATTAAAATATGAATATGTTAAGGTATCGATCCCAGTCACTCTTGTGTTTGGAGACAACCATTGACAGGTTCCTTTTTATGGCGTTATTCATTTGCTAGACCATCCTGTCTGGTTGAAAATGGAGTACTGTTGTCCTTCTTCTGTAGATTTCCAACAAGATGCAGAGATTCTAGAAAAGATTGGACTAGCAGTTTATTCCTTGACCGGACTTTAGTAGCACACCCTATCGGCTTATACATTCACGCAAAATTTCCGTAGCAACAGTACTGGCTTCTTGGTTTGGCAATGCGATGGCTTCAACCCACTTGCTAAAATAGTACATTACCACCACAATATATTTGTGCCCACTTTCTGTTTCTGAGAAGGGACCAGCCACATCAATAGCGATTCTTTCAAATGGACTCCAGGCATTATACTGGCGCATTGGGGCTCTCCGACGTTTAGGAAAACTTTTGCTTGCAGCACAAACAGTACATTTCCTGCACTAAACCTTAATGTTCTGTTTACAGTATACCCAGTAGAAACGCACACGAACCTTTGCCAATGTCTTCTTAATCCCAAAGTGTCCTACCGTAGGTTCATCTTGTAGATGTCGTAGGTCCTCCGCCACTCTTGTACTGGGAATAAGCAACTGTTGTTTCTGCTCCATGCCATCTGTGTTCTCCACTACGCGCTATAGGATCCCACTTTCAATCTTTATTGATCATCCACAACGGCTGTCCTGAGCAACAGTTGTCCAGAGCACAGGGCTCACTCTTCTTTAAAAAATTTGTAAAAATGCTCGACGGAATTTACTAGCGCCAATAACTCTCAGCGCGTTGCACAATAATTGCGTTCAGGCTTCGACAAGCCTATAACTTTCTCGCTCCCGTCTTGGGAAAGCACACTGCCAATTCCAACGTCGCTGGCGTCTGTGTCTATCACGAAGTTTCCTTCTGGAAGGGGTTAGCTAAGAACTTGTGCACTAATTAGAGCATATTTCAGTTAGTCGAAGGCAGACTGACAATCTCTTTCTCAAATGAATTGTTTACTGTCCTTGGTGGGTCGTGTTAAGGGCTTCAAAATTTCGGCAAATCCATAAATGTACTGACGGTAGTAAATGCACAGTCCAACGAAGCTTCTCATGTGATGTTTATTCAGGGGCTTAGGCCATTCTTATCCAAATCTTATTTTTTCCGCGTCAACTGCATTTCATCACCGGAAACCACATGCCCGAAGTAATTTACTTACTCCTGGAAAAGTTTGAATTTTTTATGACTTAGCTTTAGGTTTGCCGACCTTAGTCTCCACAAAACTTCTTCTTGGTTTTTAATTTGGTTTCTGTAGGTCTTTCCGACCACAATAATGTCGTCTAAGCATGTCCTCCACGACAACCCATTTAAGATTGTCTCCATCAATTGTTCAAATGTTGCCGGGGCGTTACACAAATCGAACGGCATAACTTTATATTGCCAAAAAAGCAGACTTCTCCCGGACTTTAGGTGATAAGCCAACTTGCCAATATCCACTTTTCAAATCCAATGTGGAGAATAACTTGGAACCAGCTAACGTGACCAAAGTGTCATCTTCACGTGGAAGCGGGAAACTATCGTTCTTTGTTAGGTCGTTTAGTCGTCTGTAGTCCACGCAAAAACGAGTCAACCTGTCTTATTTTTAACCAGTAGCACTGCCAAGGCCCAGGATCCACTGGAAGGTTCGATCACAACTTCCTGGCTCATTTCACGAATAATTCGTTTTGCTTCCTCACGTTTAGCAAGTGTTAATCTTCATGGAGGCAGGCGTATGTGCCGTTAATCACAAGAATCTATTTTATGTTGGATAATGTTGGTTCTTGCTGTGGCTTCAAAAACATCTTGATACTGGGTTAAAGATTGTTATGGCTTTTTCTTTTGGTCAGGAGCCAAATTTTCGCAAGCTGTTGAACAAAAGCTTGGATAGGTGTTTAAGAATTTCATTTGTTGGGTTCCTGAATTTAACTTGTTCCATATTGTAAATGACAGAGGATAGTGTCGTACAATAACCAAGCACGGTACCCTTTGTTTACGTCATTTGGTGATAATTCAGATTAATCAGGCGAACTGGTATTTTCTCTTCGTATTGATTTAGGGTTTGGCAACCAAAACGCTTTGCTTAATCTCTTCTTTACCGGTTTATAGCTATATATTAGCGACATTGCCATAGTGGAAACCGCCTTTGAGATCATTTCCGTCCGATAAAGTGTTGTCTTCACCAAAGAGCACTCGTACTGCGGTACTGTCTCGCGAGTGTAAAACAAGATCCTCCTTGTTGAACTTCATCACACCATGCTTCAAATCCACTTTGAATCCCAACTCATTTATGATCTCCATTCCGAGAATAAACGTTTCTTCGATATCGGCTACCAGAACGCAATAGTTAGTTTAAGTGTTTTCGAATTTTATGGTAAAACCAATTTCGCCGAAAGTCTTTGCCAAGTCTCCTGTCGCTGTACGGAGTCGCAATTTGGTTGATATTATTTGTCTGAATTTACTTATTACATCGGGTCTTACAATATTCTTCGTAGCTCTCGTATAAAGTAACATGGCCACTGGCTGGTCATCGACAATGCCATCCACAAAGATGCTATTTGATTGGTGTTGTAAGGATACGAAAATGGTCTTTCGAGCTGTATTGATACGGGTTTGCTTCCTCGCCTCGACTCGTTTAGTTTTCCTGCCTCTTGTCAAATTTGGTTTTCATCCTTATTGCGGTCTATCGCAGCGGCTGCGTAAGTGTCCACTTTCACAACAGAATTTTCTTAATCATTTCTTGCAATGATTACGCTGATGCTACTTCTTTGATTTCGCTAAAATCGCGAACATTCGCTCGGCTTCTCGATCCATATTTCGCAGCTTCAAACTCTAGTGCATGAGATCAATGTTCTTGACCGAGATAGAATAAGCGCTTGTTGTGTTTTACATTCTCGTAAACCATCCAAAATACTTTGTACTGCCAAGCTTTCCAAGAAATTGTCTGGAGCCGAAGGATACGGGATTTGAACTTAAAGAGAAATATCAGTTTCGAATTTCTATAGACTCTTATTCACATTCTGCTGACGGTTCTTCAATTGCGAGTGGTGCACTGCTTCCAGATGCGCAAACCTATATCTCATGTGTAAACGGTTAACAATATCTGCATAACTGTTTTGTTTTTCTACTGGCAGAGATTGCAGTTTGTCCAGTGCATCGCCATGCAGAGCAACAATAAGAGCTGTTGATTTATCTGCTGATGACCCTGTGTTCGCTCGTATGGCGGCTTCAAACTGCTTGATATAGTTTTCCCCTGAAGACTTTCCATCAAATGTTGACGGCTTATTTCGCATTATCACCACAATCTCACGATGTTCTTCCTAAGTTTCGTGACTAGTGGTTGGCATGTGTTCTCGATTTCAGATTATTTGCTTTCAGCTGTGTTTCGATAGTTTTCAATTTAATAGAATATTCTTCGAATATATTTGAATTTTCCGCCAGCTGTTCTTCCGTCATTTTTATTATGGTTTTAAAAGTTCTGGAATTTTCTTTAATTTTATCTTGCAAAATTCTAGAATTCTCAGAGATTTTCTCTTCTAGATATCTAGAATTCTCAGTAATTTTCTCTTCAAGAAATATCGAATTTTCTGCTAATATCTTTTCATTAATGTCGTTGCATTTTTTCTCTAATTTGCTACAACTTTCTGCAATATTTACTTCTAAATTTCAAGAATTCTCGGAAATATTTCCTTCTAAATTTCTAGAATTCTCCGTAAATATTTCCTCAATTTAGTTGTTACAGCCTGTAACATAGACTTCGTACCGATTGTATCTTGTTCGCGTTTCTCCAACTCTCGTCTCATATCCGCGACATTAAGGTCCACTAATATCACTTTCGTCGTAATCATGTTCAATGTTTTATTTATTTAATAGTAAAAACTCCACCTTTTTTAATAACCCTACACCTGACACCAATTGTAACGTTTTTAGCGTTAGGGTGGAAAAATCAAACAGTTTTTAACTTAAACGCTTCTATTAATTTACTTACTACACTTATACACCAAAACTGTTAAGGTACCTATTGAACTAATATTGTCTCATGTAAAATGCGCACACAAGATTGCTAGGGTCTTTGGATGGAGTAGGACATATAAGTTTTGATATGTGCGCTCAGCGTTAGTCATAAGCTGAATCACATCAAACCAATATCGAAATTTATAACTACAAAATATAATATAAATGGTCAGAATAGGTAATATCAAAACATAGAAAAAACAACTTGGTTAACTATCCGTTGTAAAGCATAAAATTTATTTAATTGAGATTTTTAAGATCTATGATGATAAGTTTAAATATTTTTCTTTCCACTGTGAGGCTATATTACTTAGCAAGCCTATGTTGACCTGGTATTAGTATATTTAGTATCTTTAAAAGTAATTAGATAAGGGAATGATTGAAGGTGTTCAAATAAATTGAATATCGTGAATCTCACTCCCTATTCGTTTCTTCCTTTGTATGTTATACTTGCAAAATTTACGTTTATTTTTAAAATATTTTACTTATATGTGAAATATTTAAACTTATCATCATAGATCTCAAAGTTCTCAATTCTATAAATTCTATGCGTCACAACGGATAGTTATCTAAATTGTTTTCTTGCACTTTTTAATATGTGCATAATCGATCGTTGTCCCCATTTTTTTGCGAAGAATATTTCTTTGGTTAAAATTAAGAAAGGTGTTATTGAAAATGATGTAATAAATTCTCGAATATTTCTTCAAATGTGACACTAACAATAACGAGATGACATCAGCAAGATGTGTACTTCGAAAAGCAAAAGTAAAAGTGCTTTACTTCTTTTATATGCTCCTTTATTTTCTGTTTTGATATTAGCTATTTCTAATATTTTCTATTTTGTAGTTATTAATTTCGGTTTTGGTTTGATGTGATTATCTTTAATGAAATTCACTGCTTTGTTATTTTGTATAGATTTGACAGGCACAGCAGTGCAATATTTTAGTAGGCATTAAAAATATATATAAATCTAAGAAATAAAAATAATCTCGTTGTGACTTTAGTTCCATACTCGAAATATTTTTAACAACATTTTCTACTTGATGCACATATTTATTATACAGTAATTAAGGCAGGATATAACTTTTGACTGTGATTTTCGAGGCGTTTCATATGAATTTTCTTTTTCAAACAAAGCACACGCATGGTTTCAAACATTTATTAGTACAACCTTTATCTATAATATACAATTTATTTTCTTCAAATAAGTAAAGGGCGCCAAAGTGTACTCTTTTCGAGATACACCGTCATACTGCGTGTCAAATTTTACCTTGTCCGTGGCATCTAGAACCAAAATCAAAGAGTACTTCTATTAGCAACAATATAATTTAACTGTGTACGTAGTATTTTTCCCATATAATTGTTAGTTTTTGTTGGGTGCACAGTTTCAAAAACTTCTTTACCTTAAGCATACAAATTTTTATATAAATGGCCGCCATTTGTTTAAAAATCAAAATTTCGAAAAAATACTACTACGTACAGTTAAAATATTGTTGCTAATAGGAAAATTCTTTAGTATTTGTTATAGATTCCACGGACAAGGTGGAATTTGACACGCAGTATGATGGTGTATGATAATGTATATTATAGATAAATATATACTAATAAATATTTAAAACCAATTTTGTGTCTGCGCATGCTTTCTATGAAACAAAATATTCATAAAAAACGCCTCGAAAATCACAGTCAAAGGTGGTATTGTGGCAATTCAAGATAATTTATAATGCTTGTATCAAATATAATAAGATAAATTATGACTCAAAACGTATCTTAATGCATTTCGAATATTTTTTTAGGATGAAGATACTGAACCTGCATTTATGAGATGCCTGAGGAATGAATACTTTATATAGATGTTGTTTATAATAAATGGATTCGTTATCTGAAACATACTGCAATGAATTAAATATCACTTTGTGTATCTTGCTAAATAAATATAAACGTATTTGTAGTGAGGTCTTATACTTATGCAGCGGTAATGCTATAGCATCATAGTTTTACCGTTTTATTATCACAAAATTAATTTTTATCTATAGATAAAAATTAATTTTGTAATAAGAAAAACAGTAAAACATATTTTTATTAAAAACTTAATCTTAAGTATAACAAATTGAAGAAAACATCTTTCCATTAAACCGATCTATGTAAATTTGCTGCTGAGACGCATCGATTGCTTGTTTAAGGGGGGAGTACACTTTGATTTTTCCAAAAAATACATTTTTTTTGGCTTAAAATGTTCTTTGGGATGTATACTTTAATTTAGAAAACACTCCAAGTCCGCCAGAATATTCCTTACCGCTTTACGAAGCGATTTCCTAAAAAATGTACCGGCAAGACCTTTAAAGGTATTATTGACAGCCAGCCATACGAATATTTGATCGTGCAAAAGAAAGAGTGTATCGACCACGTGCAAAAGTGTATGGGGAAACATCTTCGGTCACTCGTTAAAAACACGAAAGGGCTCGGCGGAAAGGGGAAGTTGACGGGAAACCTCATTGGCGAGCTAACGATGTACTATGGATTAGCTATTCGGAGGAATTTTTCATCACTTGAAGACATGAAAAGAGAAATCTGGGCAACTTTAAATCAAAAGATATCGACTAACGACGAACCGCAGCACAGCAAATGTCCAGTAGGCCCGGATTCCTGGTGTTCCTGGCGGAAGGCGAAAGCGACCGGTGAGCTGAAAGACTACAATCACAAGCCTGCTATGAAGAAGGAAATTTTTGTCGCTCTCAAACCGGTCTACACAGAGTTGTCCCGAGATGACTTGCTGCAAAGATAGGCAAAGATAGTTGCATTGAAAGACTCGTTCGCGTTCTGAGTAAACCCGCCGGCCTCAGAACGCGAACGAGTCTTTCAATGCAACTCTGTAGCAAATGGCGCCGAAAGTTGTTCACAGCGAGAAGTCGGTGGTGGACATCGCAGCTGATATTGCTGTGTGCAATTTCAATGATGGGATGATGGGTATCATGGAAATAATGCAAGTACTACATCTGGAAATCGGCCCGACCTGCTACAAATTCTGCCTGGCTGCTGACGCCGATCGCACGAGCAAGGCGGAGGAGCGCCTCACGGATGCAGCGAAAGAAGCCCGGAGATGCAGTTTGGCGACCCGAAAACACAAGGAACACAATGGAACCGGCATCGCCGATTGAAGGTAAATATCGCTTTTCCACCAGAAAAATGAAAATTTATCTTTAAACGCGTTTACCTCGAAACAGGGTTTTTCAAACTGGCGTGGGAAATAACTCTAACCAGTTATACTCAAATTTGGATATCGCCTAGGTTTTCTTGTTCAGAATTAAATTCTGCTTAGAAATACGTATCCACATTTTCGATTTTGTCAAAAATGGATTTTGAATCCACGATTTTAGGGTAAAAAAATGGACTTTTTTTTCCTAAGGCCACAACTTTTGAAAAAATCAATTTAAAAAAAATCGGAATACGTATTTCTAACAAAAATTTCATTACTAATCAGGATTTTGTTCGATTTATGTTCCAGGATCACATGGGAAGGAGTATTTTCCCACGCCGTTTTCCAACCTCCGCGTGAGGGCGCCCGCGCGACCTGGTGCACCGGCCACGGGAGGCCGTCAATCGAGTTCAAAAAAATACAAATTGTAGTTCGAAGGATGAGTAATAAATGGGTTATAACATATTTGCCCTCCCTGAGTGTTTTATTGCTTAAAAAAATTAACGAAAATGCCTTACTTTTTGGACGTTCAAAGTGTACTCCCCCCTTAAGTTCAAATTGAAGAAGTTGTTGCAATTTTACAAAATTACTTGGTATCTATCTAAACGGTTATATTTCTGATAGCTTATAATAATTGTGTAATATATCCACAGGTGCGGTAAAACAGATAGTGTAGTTTTGATGGGTCATTAAAATTATACAGCGAAACTTACAGAAATGGGGTTTATTTCATTTTATTTGGTAAATCATGCAGTTTTCTGCATCAAGTCATGAAGATTACATCGGAAATATGATGGCCCTCAGCAGTGATGCATTTATGAAGGCCATTTCTAAATTTTTTGTTCGCATTTTGCATTTTGAAAAGTTTAGCGGCGAATTTTTCCCGAATTCGATCCTTGAGTTCTACCAAGGTGTGAGACCGATGTTTCAAAACGTTTGATTCATGTAGCCTCACAGAAACAAGTCGCTGATGCTCCAGTCAGGTGAGCACGCGTGCCACTCCACGTCAACTCCCAGAGATGCCCATCCGACACAATGAGACCCTTCCAACCTTCAATACACGGTATGTACCGGCCCTTCAAAACTATACTGTCAGTTTTGCCGCAAACTGTACTAGTTGTAGGCGAATCATTAAAATTTTATTCACTTCGGGATTTCATAGTATTAATTTTTTGATATTTCGTATTATAGGTTATTATTGATGTATTTTTAGATTTCATGGAGGGCTTTGCTATGTTGTCCTTCTGGGCTCCCTGAGACGGAAGTCATGTACATCGTTTTGATTACCCGAGATGAAGACGGTAATCTAAGTCGCGTAATGTTTATGAGGGGTTTTCGAGAATTTGTATAAGTTGGTTTTATTTGTTATGTCACTATGTATTCGTATTCGAATTTTTTAAGCGGCGTTGTCGTGGAACTTCTTAATATTCATTGGGCGACTAAATCTGCATAAGTATTATTATTACCAGAAATATAAAAAAGAATGTTTCAATATTTTCTCTTTATCTTAAGGGCGTACATATCTTTTTCGGGTAAGAATTTTACGTTTTTTTTTTGCATATTCCAAAAGAAGATATTCTCAGAAATGTTCAGTCAAAACTTGAATTAAAAATTCGAATAATTGACGAAGTTATGACGACGCACAGTTGTTTAATCGGTCAAATCCCTGGCTAAAATCCAGCCAGTGACAATATCAAAACAAAAATTGGTAAATTTACGTATTTTAGAGCTCTAAAGTCGATTCTGCAATCAGAATTTCAAAATTCAAAATGGCGGAAATAAAAAGGCATTTTTGTGGTTCTAAAAGTTCAAAAGTTTCAAAATATACAAGCATCGTATAATTTTTAATTGATGGAAACGACGGGAATAAGTATAGGTCAACGCGCACATGCATATGCGGAGCAAAAGGATAGTTGGCGGATAAGCAATGCTGAGCGCGACAAAGGAGGCTCGAATCCTTCGTCAACAGGATCAAGATAATGTTTTCTAATTGCAGACAGAAGTTGAGGGATCCCATTATGGGCCTGGAATAGAAGATTCATAGTAAGTTAAGGGGGGCAATACAAGTAACTACCTGAAAACTCGACGTTTTTTGGAAATTTTTTTTGGGAATATGAAACAACATACACTTTTCGGGTTTCTTTTATTGCATTTAATAAACATTCAGCTTCACTCACCATTTTTTCAAATATGCCCGACCCTTGTGTGACCTTCACGCTACGCCGAAAAAAGGTCGCGTTATGCGTGCGGAGCCAATTGGCGGGAACTCTGGGGAGCCAAAACATAAATATTTTATTCTTTTACTAGATAAACCATATTCTCAGATGTATTTTGTTCTATATGAACCTCCGAAACTAGAAAAACAAACCGATATTTCATAAAAAAAAACCTTAATCTGAAAAAAGATAAACTTTTCATCTTTTTTTTTCGAATTTAAACACCCCTAAATAGTATTTATTGCTAATTTTTTCATGATTTAGTGGTTCATATAGAATAAAATTTATTGACCTTTCAATCGCGCTAAGTTACAAGTCATTTAAATGAAAACTTTTTCAGTTATTTTTCCCGCCAGTTTGAAAAATACCGTTTCGCGAAAAACGCGTTTAAAGTTTATGTTAGGTAAAAGTGTAATTTTTGGAAACCTTCGGTTGTTTTAAGTCAATCGCAGATTTCGGAGCCATACACGGTTCCTTCCTCTTGCGCATAGAAATCTTTGAGTTCAGCCTGAGCCTGTTTTCTAGCAGTTCTGGCCTCTTTGCTGCAACTCCACGATCGGCGTTCCTGGCGAGTGTAGCGGTCCTCGTCGGATTTAGTGCTGAAGATGTGCGTATTCTAGCCAATATCGCACTGCAGACCGTCCATGATAACATATTTTTTATATTTCTAATTAATAATAATTCACTAAACTTTGACACCCTTGTTCACTAATTATATTTCTTAGAATAAATATTAAATGTCAAACTTCAAATTATTTAACTTTAAGTTTTTCAGCAATTTTCAACAATTGACAGGCATAGTTGATACGATTTATGTGAAAATAATTAAAATAAGAATCAATTTTAAAAATTAATTTTTGTTTCCGGTACCTTTTTTGAAAAAAGTTTCAAATAAAGGTTATTCAAAATGCTTATATCTATAATTTTAGTTTCATCAATTTTTCTGTAACTGCAACCATTTTTGAGTAATTGCAGAAACCGCAAAAATTACTAGAGTTAACATGCACTTCCAGTTTGAATATTGTTTTCAAAGTAAAAAGTTTTCTCTCTAGAAATATACAAATCTTAAGTTTGAAGTTACATAATTTTACCTTCAACCGTATAGGCTGTAGAACGCTCAAACACACGTACGCATACAGACAGACAGACAGGCAGATACACACACACACACACACACGCACGCACGCACACTCACACACACACACACACACACACGCACACACGCACACACGAACACACGCACACACGCACACGCACACACGCACACTCGCGCACACGCACACACGCACACACACACAGAGACGGATGTCATTCCAAACATAGTCGGAATCAATACATTGAAGGTCAAAACGTATATTTCCGTTAAAATCTCGAGATCGAAATTTTTCATGATTACAATACTTGTACTGCGTATAAGAAAGTAAAAAGGGTTATATCTCGGTCACTAAATTTCCGATGGCCTAGATATTTTACAGGATAAATATTGAATGTATAGGCAACTGAATTATGAAATAAAAAAAAATCCTTAACAAATTTATTTTACTTGTATGTACCTACCTGGACGTCTTAAAACAAGGCCTATCTTCGACGAGGTGTATCTGAAGAACTAAAAGTCGTAATGACATAGGGTTTTAAGGGCTGAAAATATCAGAATTTTTACTTTTAAGAACATCTATTTTTATTAAAAAATGTTTCGCGATGTGCCCGTCAGGTAGCGCCAAAATAGCCTCTGCGCTTCATGAAAACATTTCTTGCGTGCACGATAACGGTACGTCCTGGAACAAAAACGATAAAGATTTTTAATCTACATTAAATTTAGCTCCGTAATATTGAATTTTGAATTTCGCATTTTGAAAAGAATCTCGGCTATTTGAAATTTGGGGTTCGATTTTGTCGCAAAATTTCGAGCATAAAAGTGGTTCCCAAGCAAATTTAAGAAATAATTTCAAAATTTCCGTACGTGTTTTTTAATTTTGCGTAAAGGGCACAAAATTTGACGTTAATCCGATGAAAATTGTGGGAGATACCGTGCACGCAAATTTGAAAAATACTGTTTCGAGATAATCGCGTTTAAAGTTTTGACAAGTCAAAACTCATGCGAGCTAATACCGCTCGAACCCAGATCGCGCTTTCTAGGAAATCGGCCTTTTCACTTTGATTAAAAGTCCGGTTCGGGTTCTTACATACAAATATATATTCTACACATACCAAAGTATCTTTTAAGCGCAATAAAAATAAATCGATTTTTTGAAACTGCCAGGGTGGTATTCCCCCTTAATAACAATATTGATTAATTGCATTTTAATGTAATGCAAAACTTTAAACGCTTATATCTCGAAACTATGTTTTCAAATCGTATCCCAAAGATTTCTCAAGATCTACTCAAACAATTATTCTCTCTTTCTGCTGAAGCTTATTATATTTAGGAGTCTTTTCGAGGAGATTTTGTTTTTTATTTTTAAAAATCAGGATCGACAAAGACTAGTTTTGACCTTCGATATTAATAAAAACGTACGCTTGTGTGTTTCAACTGATTAACTGCCGAGATATCCTGGGGATACGGAATCAGAACCTCCGAGCGATTCGCCATATTGCCGCAATTTGGTGTTTTGTTTTTCTTGAAAAATTATGATTTTTAACGTTGTTGTATACACCTTTGTTACGGTAAAAAAATTAAATGTGCAAGTGTATCAATAAAGCAGAAAAAAAATTAACAACATAGTGCTATTTTTTTACTTTCAAAACCTATGTACTCCCTTAACAAAAAAATTCTCTTTATATTTTTACAAAATGTTTGAGCAGGGAGAATTCAAATTAAGAACCCTACTGTATCGGTTTCATTCTTCTTAATTTGTTATTTAAATAATAATTTTCTACTGTGAGCTCAAGAAATTTGAGACGAAATACCGAATTTATTTAATATGTCTTGTTTCCAATACGCAAAATAAAGGTTTTAAAATCATTGTTGTGAATGACTGTCTATAGTTTAAGTGCTTTGTATGGCTAAATTCGCTTAGCTGATCTTTCGCATTAAAAAAACGTGAATGATTCCATAACGCTTATAGTTCGGAATTTATATATTTCTCGTTCTTGAATACAGACATAGGTTAATTTTAACGTAAGTATATTTTTATAAAGTTTAAGCTATTTTTTAGAGCCTGTAAAATCATAATTCATTAAAATGTGAACACGTATAATTGTTCATTTATCGTTAGTTTTTTTGATGAAACATGCATTTTTCCTCATATGTTACAAATTTTTACTCTGTTTCTAGTTGGTTGTTTTCGTAATAAATGTCGCGAATAGCATGGTTTTTGTGGATACATAACCTGGCAGATCATTAATGTAGATTATGAACACGTTTGCTTTCACATTTCGTTAATGTTCTACCTGATATCGATGAGCTAGATATGACTTCATCCGTTGTAAAGGTGTGCCTCGCATACTGCAGTATTCTAACTTTCTAAAGTAAGTCAAATTGTGACTGAAATAAGTATATTAGCAGTAAGTTTAATCAGTGTGTGTCATGCAAGAAACTTATCACCGGAAATATTAAATATTAAAATATTTGAAAAAGCATTACATTCATTTGAATCCAAAATTAATAAAAAGGGATACAAGCTAGTCATTACGAACGCAGCAGAGTATTATGAATTACCACTATCGGACTGTATGTTCACTAAAGATAGGGCACTTGTGGGAATTCATATCCCAATTATAATTCAATTTTATTGAAAAAATTAAACTTAAAAGCCTAATACCAACACCTCTGGCGGGGTAAGGGAAGGCATGCTTTCTGGGCACAGAGAGCGTCGACTTTGCTATAGTATCACTTAAGGGGGAACAACACTATGACGACCCAAAAATTACGAGATTTTTGAAAATTATTTTTCACTTATACAAACATTATACAAATATAAGTGATAGTGATACCTTATACTTTTCTAATACATATTTTAAAGTTTTTATTTTACAACAGTGTTACAGAGGTCACTGAATCACACTGCCCGTAGAACGCACTTCGGTGGTTATCATCATAATTCCGTCTGTGATAATCTGAAATAAAAAATAAATCAGGGTTTTAATATATATTAAAACGTCTTCAGTTAACAGTAGCCGAATTTAAAAAGAGCAATTTAAATAAAAATGGAAGACCTACAAAAAAAAAATTGAAAAATCAGTAAGAAATTTTGTTTTTACAAAGAGCTACACAGAGTAAATATTATCATTTTTAAAAATCTCTACGCTCACCTGAAGAAAATTTAATTGAGATTAAAGTAGTCTAAACGAAAATTCGATCCGATATTAATTGGTGGAGAAAACGTGATAATAAAATCAAAAAATGTAGTTTCGAGAAAATCGCTTTTAAAGTTTCATGTTTAGTTTTCTTTGAAATGAAACAAAATATCAAGACTTACCGCAGTTCATCTATTTCTGGTCCACAGAAATCATCCTCTGTGTTTATACCAGGTCGATTGTTCCATGATTTGAGCTTTAAGTAATCGGTTCTGCTCCCACACAACGTACGCGCAGAAGCTTGTTCTACACGAAGCTGGCCTTTCTTCGTACAAAAAGACTACATATGTTGCCCAATTTTAATTCCCAGTGTATCCGGTATGTCCATTCATAATTGTACACACAAACGGCTAAATAAATTGCTGTTTGTACTATTATAGCGTGACTTGACGTAGTTTTCGGCCCAAATTTCCAAATGAGTGCGTAGAAGCTCTCATTACAGTTTTGTAAAGGAAATACCTTTATCATGAGCTATACCTAAATATAAAATATAAGTTTTTGCTAAAAATATAAAAACTTTTATATTTAAAGAAAAATTGCGAGAAAATAGCTGGGTATTCAACAATATTCCGAATGTTTACAGCAATATGCGCTACAGATGAAAATGCGGTTTACCCTTGTTATATGTGAAAACTCCAGCATAATATTTTAAGAAAATATTCTCAAAGATACATACTTTAAAATAATGTGAATAAAAAAAATTGATTTTTTGGAAACCGTCACAGTGTTGTTCCTTCTTAAGGCGATTCTCTACCTATACGAAAAACAGCGTTTACGGGCGCCACTCTACAGTCTATATGGAAAATATTTTTGAAAATCTAATTGCAGAAAATGCAAATATAAAGATGAAACTTTTCATCGCTGAGAGTAGAATTTTATATTTTTGTATTGTTATGTTATTAATAATTCCTTAAATATAGGTAATTTTAGAAAGCATATATATTAAAAAGTAAGCAAAAACATCAAATTCTAACTTCAGCGATTAAAAGTTTAATCCTTTCTTATACTTGTAGTGAAATTTTGTATTTTAAATAGCAACAATATAGGCTGTGGAGTGGCACCCGTAGAACACTATTTTACCAAAATTTGTACCCAGTCATGACAGCATCTAGCGGCAGTGCTATGATTACGCTACGAGTACACTCTCAGAAGCAAGCATTGCGTTGGCTCTGAACTAATACTATAGCTTATGAATTCTAGTATGTATTACTTATAGAATAATTTTTGCTAGAATAATCATTATTTCTGATTTGAATTAAATAAAATTTATATGTTTTAAATATCTTTTTATTGTATATTTACTTGTGTGAAAATGTCTGCAATAAACATATTTTTTTAAATGTTTATTGCCTAAATCACAACTATATTATACTACTGACTATCAGTATAATATGTTAAATGTAAACATGTAAATTATAAATTTTTTTTTTTAAAATACCACCATAATTGGGAAATTGTTTTTTAGGTGATCGTTTTTCTAATACTGATCCAAATAAATAATTTTGTATTGTTAAGTAACAATAAATAATATAGTATAAGTATTATTATAATGTGATACAAATTTTGTAACGTAAAGTGTGTATGCACAGTCATTTGAGCCACTGTAGCTATATTTTCAATTTTGTTTGTTGTGATTCGTTTGTTGTGTTTCAATAACATAAACACATCGATAATTCAATAGAAGAATGCATACTTCTTTTTGGCATCGTTCTAATATAGATCGTATTTGTGTTTTTACGGTGTTAGTGAAAAATTTTACTAACAATGGGAAAAATAAATAAAGAAAAACATAAAGTGAGTCTTACGAGAAAACTAGGCAATATAATGAACTTGAGAAAAGGTAATTGGCTTCTTCCTGTGTTTGTGAAATATTACACTTCAATTAACTACATATTTGTTATTTTGATTCAGCTAAATTAAATTTAAATACGGCATCTTTGAATATGGAATTAGATAAAAATGAGTTGCTCACTCAAATTCCAATGATAAACACTCCAACATTTAGCAAGGATTATACAATGGCCATAGGCTCAAATAAAACCACTGAAGCGTCTTATCTGTATGAAGGAAGAAGAGTAGTATATGTGGCGTATTTCTTTAAACAATTACAGGCAATTAATACGCATGCTCCAGCATTTTCATGTTCAATCAACAATTTAGTTTTAATACAAGAGATTCGTCTGATTTGTGTTTCAAATGTAATATGTGCAATGGGAATTTTATAATATCGACGAATGACTAAGACGATAAAAATATGGACATAAATACGGGAGCCGTATCTGGCTATTATAATTTCGAAGAAATTATGACAAGTATGAATATCCCTTGTATGTCTCAACAAACATTTACAAAATGCCAAAATAAAATTAAGAGTGTGTGGGAAGCAGCAGCTTTGATTTGCAAGGAACAGGCTGTGAAGAAAGAAGCGGAGTATGCTAGAAAAATACAAAATACAAAAACGGAACTCCACTAATCACTGTAGTTGGTGATGGATGTTGGTTCAAGGAGATCTTATAAGACGAATTATAACGCGTTTTCTGAAATAGCCGCACTTATAGGATTCCATTATAAACAATCTTATACGTTGGAGTGAAAAACAAATATTATATGATTTGTGATAGAAACAAAAAATATAATGTTAATACGGAGCATAGGAGTTTTAAAAATTTTAATGGCAGTTCAACCAGTATGGAAACAGCGATACTGGATTTAAAAGTAGCATTGCTAATCATGGTGTTATATATAATAAAATAGTTGCTGATGGAGATAGCAGCACATATAAGAAAAGTATTGAGGCACGACCATATAGTAATATGACAGTAGAAAAAATCGAATGCAGAAATCATCTTTTACGATGCGACTGTAGAAGATTACAACGACTTGTATTAGATACACATTACAGATCTGAAATTAGAAAAGATTTTAAAGGAAACATTATGAGAATGCATACACATGTTACAGGTGCAATTGCACACAGAAAAAATCATACAGATAAAACCGTAGCTATCTCACTCTTACAAACAGACATAGAGAATAGTTTGTAATGAATATGGACAGCACGAACAATGTACAGATTATTTTTGTAAAAAGAAGTCAGAGGACAATAATAGATATTTTTTATTGCTACAAAACCCTGAATTTTTATCCAAATTACAGCAAACAATTAAATATATTGCAAGACACGGACGTAGTTTGATCTACGATGTTGACAGCAATATCGTTGAACAATATAATTGGATTATTGCTAAATTTGTTGGAGGTAAATTTAATATTGAGATTTTAAAATAGATTAGTATTTATTCTTATTGTGATTTACAGGAAAGTGCATAAATTTCACTAGTCGCGGATCTTATGCAGCAAGATGTTCCGCTGCCGCAGTATCATTTAATACAAAATCACCCCACTATTATTTGCATCAAACGATATATCAACGAAGTCCAAGCAAAATAGTTAAGCGTTTTGAAGCTAGAAGAGCACAAAAAATAAGAAGATTAGCAATAAAAAGGAAATTAAATGTAAATGTGCGTAAAAAAAAGCTGTAATTATATTATCTGATCCTGATTATGGCGATGGTTGTGATATTTTAGACATGAATAAAGATGAATATGAAACTAAGAAAAATGTATTTTTAAAAAGCTTGGAAAGAAATGATGAAGAACGGCAAAATCAAGAGGTAGAAACTAGATTTTCAGGCTGACAGTGGAAAATGGATGGAAGAACGTCGAAAAATATTAACAGCTTCAAACTTTTTTGCTGTATGTAGAAGATGAGATACTACCAGTTGTGTAAATTTAGTAAAAACATTACTGTTTAATTCCAAAGAACTCAATGTCCCAGCAGTAAAACACGGTAAAGAAAATGAATTTAGGATACTTTAAGAATTGAAAAAACAATTAAATATTAAAATTAATAGTTGTGGTCTATTTATTCATAAAAATATTAAATTCGTCGGAGCAACACCAGATGGTTTAGTTAACTTAAATTCAATAGTCGAAGTAAAATGTCCCCGTTCGACCTATAATATACCAATAGAAGTAGCTGTTAGAAACAAGAAGTCACTATTTGAAATATGAAAAAGATTCACTAGTTGTAAATAAAAATGATAAATGGTATCAAATACAAAAGCAACTAGCAGTCACAGGAAGAGATACTTGTATTTTCGCAATTTGGACAGGAGATAATTACCCAATGACTGTCAAATTAATAAAAAGAGACGATGTATTCTGGAAGTAGCACATGGAAGAAAATTTGGTTAAATTTTATTTAAATTGTGTTCTTCCGGAATTAGTGGATCCGCGCTTCACAAGGAATATGCCCATAAAAGATCCAGAATACATCATAGCCGAAAAAAAAAGAAAACGGAACCAAATAAAAAAACGGCTAGAAAGAAATTATTTTTAATTATTTTTCTATAAATTAGTGTTCCTATATATTAGTGCTCCCAATATGTTTCTTGTAAAGTTGATTTGAAATGAAGTAATGGTATATTTATTAGCACTGATAATTATTACATTTTATTCTTTCGTTGTTTTTACTTTCCTATACGCAGTACAAGTAAGTATTGTAATCATGAAAAAATGCAATCTCGAGATTTTAACGGAAATATATAAAAACGGTAGTACTTACATGTTGTAAAATAATGACTATTAATAATGTCAATTGTTCAACAACAACAAAATAGACTTAATATTTACAAAATATTAAAAATTTTCAAGATTTATGAAATTTCCAAACAAATTTAAATTCTAACGATTTAACCAAAATGCGCATAAGAAAGTTCAGTGTCAATATGCCAGATATTTTGTAGTAGTGATTAAATTGATGGTTGTTATTAAGATTATGAACTGAGTAACTGTAATAAATCAAGAGGAAAGCTCCGAGATAGTTCACTCGATTGTTATATAGCTCACGTTAATATTGTTTTTTCATACTATTTTATGCGTTATGCGGACTCGGTTCGGGACCTTGTGTCGTTCGAATTTTTTTATTGTAAATAAAATATAAAATATCATAAAAGTGATTAAAACATAAAAATTTCCTGCAATGAGAGCAGCATATTTCACTATTAACAGTGAGTATACTCACTGGTGTCGCTCAAGAATGCGAATTTTTGACCACACACTGGCATACATCAACGTGCACACTTGCATGCATACATGGATGACGCTCAAGTACGCTAGTGTGTGGCCACCTTTAAGATTGTTTTTATGGGAAAAGGGGGCCAAACCCCATTTGACTTCACATTAAACATTTTGTTAAAATTTAAAACTAGCCTATCTAAATTAAAAAAGATTTATATTGATGATGGATGTACATTTGTTGTGTATGAGATATGTTTTTTTATGTGTAGTGTTGTGTCGCGTTGTGATGGTATGTCAGGTGTTCTGCTCGTATAACACCTCTAGAAATATGGGTACGTTTTAGTAGGGTAACTTCAGTATGAGTTTACGTGTAGTGTTGTTGTCGCAGATATGTGTGATGTTTTTTATAAGTATGTTTGAGTTGATTAGTCTGTTTTTATAAAATTGTTGCGTTGTGTCTTGAATGTATTCTCTCATGTACGGTATGTTAGTGTCTTCGTGAAGTTGTGTAGTGCGGGTGTGCCTTCCAGAGCTGGTCGCAATTCGTAGGCATTTATTTTGGAGGCGTTGCAATTGTAGTATGGTGGTATTCGCTGCGTTACACTAAACTGGGGCTGCGTACATGATGATGGGAAGGATGATGAATGTGTGGACCGTGTCTTAGTGTTCTGTGTAACTGTATTCCGAGGTATTTAACTGTGTTTGTGGGTGTGATTTTTTGATTGTGTATTACAAGTGGTGTCACTATTCTGTCCTATGTGAATTTACGTGTGAAGATTATGGTTTCGGTTTTGGTGGCGTTTATGTTTATTTTCCATTTTTCCCAGTATGCGTCTAATAAGTTTATGTGTATTTGTATTTGTTTAGTGGCTACTTGGGCGTTAAATGATTGTGCACAAATTGCGGTGTCGTCGGCGTATTGTGCTGTGTATGTTTTTGGGAACGTGCGGATATCTCTAGTAAAAAGGTTGACCGATTTGGGGCCAAGGACGCTGCCTTATGGGATTCCTGCTATAATAGGTTTAAGGTTAGATAGGGATTTGTTAATTTTAGTGCGAAAGGATCGTTAAAGTGTCCCACGACAAATGTTTTGTTTTTGTGTAATAGTGTGGAAAGGTCTGTTCGGGTGAAGTTGTTTAATAGCCTGTTGCTATCAGTGTAAATTACTGTGTTGTCTGCATGTGTTATATTCAGTGTTCCTAGTATAGTGTGTGAGTTTGGTGGGAGAGTGTGTGGTATGTTGTTTTAAACTAATATTGCAATGCACCCGCAGGGAATCGGGCCCTGCTGTGGTCGATCAGCTCTATAGGTTGATAACTGTGTACGTTAAACTTGTGTGTTTGGTTAAGTTAAGTTTCGTTAAGTAAACAAATGTGTATGTTTTGTGTTTGGAGAAAATGTGTCAGTTCACTTACCTTACCCATAATTCCGTTGGCGTTCCATGTATAGATGTTTAGTGTTGTTTTGTGTTTAAATGTTGTATGTGTGTACATTTTTGGTGAATGACATGAATATTGTGAAGTGTTCATTTTTAATTGTGGCCTTACTGAGAGCGATGTTTAAAGCTTTTACGGCTCGCAGCAAGTTGGAGATCTTGATGGTGGCGTTTAGTTGAGTGTTAGGGATGTGGAGTGTTTTGTGTCAGAGGGGCTGCGGTATTTGTTGTTGTGGCTGGAGTAGTTTGTGGCTAGGGTAGTTTTTGGCTGGAAGGGCCGGATTGCCAGTGGTTCATGGAAGGGAGGGGGCGTCCGTGTAAGGGTTGAGGTGTATAAATGTTTCTGGGGATTTGTCTAAGTTTTTGTAGGTATGTAGGGCACTCTAAATAGTTCGCTGGATGCGGCCCTGCACAGTTAGCGCACGTAGCTGGTGTGTCTGGCGTCTTTGTGTAGGTTGGCGTGAGGTGGCACTGTGCGCACTTAATGCACCCCGGTCGTAGGCGGCAGTTTGCAGTGGCTTATCTCCATTGTTGACATCGGTGGCACTGAATTATAATCTTTTTGTTCAGGTGTCTAACCCACAGGACCTTTGTGTGGAAGATGTACTTTGTGTTTGAGTGTCCGTTAAGTTGGGTTAGTGTTTGTTTGTTGTTGTTATTAGGAATCGGGGACGCCGGGTGTTCCGCATTCTATAAACTTTTTCCACCTCGACCGCGGCTTTTTGTAGCACGGTGTGGAGTTCTGCTGGTGCAGGGCCATTGTCCCGGCTCTTTAGTACGAATGCGTGCGTCTTGGTTTGTCTGTTTGTATAAGTGTAGTATTGGAAGTCTTTGTCTGCGTTGATGTCAGTGATGAAGTTTTGTCGTTCTGTTTCGTTGTGTATGTAGATGTTGGTATTATTGTTGGTGTATTTTATATGGTAGTTTTTTTGGACGAAGTCGTCGATATATTGCTACGTTCCCCGATGGAACGATCCCGGACAAGACCGGTTGAACCGCGGCTTGCTACAGTGGAGACGGGGGGGTCTCGGATAAACTATTATTATGGGCGCCAGCCGACCTATTGCCAACGCGATTCAATTTTTAAGGTGGTTGGTCGACAAACCTAATTAGGGATTAAGGACCAATAGCATAGGCTCCCAGTTGAGTAAGCAGTAGTTTGATGCCAGTATAAAAATAATATAATCTTCAGTTAGAAACAGAAACAATTTAATTACGATAATGCGAACACAAGATAAGGAACCTGAAAAAGTTACCCGCGTAGTGGGCAGTTTCCGCTGACAGGGAACAGGGCCTCTGCCGGACCGTTTCAAAATAATATCCGCGAAGCGAAGCGCTAAACCGCGACACGACGTACCCGATTGGTCGACCAGTAGAGACGAGGTGCGCGCGCATAAGATACAAGAGCGATAAAAGTCCGGAGCAGGATGTCCTGCGACCGCTCGGCGTTGAGCTATACCCGTATCGCGACTAAGTTAGCGTGTAGCTTGATCAGATTGCACAGTAAATTACAACAACTTAATAATGGTAATATCAACCAATACGTGGTCGACGGACCTAGTACCAACCCTAATAATATAATAATAACAATGACAGCTATGCCGGTAACAATAATCATAAGAAACAAAATAAAACAATAATACAAAATAAGATTTCAGAGGTTGCTTATCTGGAAGTGGAGGGAGCGCGATGCGCAGACCCTCAGCTGGCGTGTCTTGTCTGCTGCGCTGCTCGGTTTGATTCGGCGCAAGACTTCGTTCCTTCGTCTCGACTCGGGAACCGTCGGGCGGTAGAGTGGGGACAGCGTACACTTCCAAGCGACACTTCGCTGCGTACGGACGGGGACCGACCCAAAATGCGACGAACCGGAGAAACTCCAGCCGAGCGCCAACCAACGTGGATTCCACGTGCAGATGAGCCCCAGATGCCAACCGTCCGGTTAAGCGACAGAGCAGAACCGACTTATAGGTTTCCAGCTAACATAAACGTTAAACTGGGGGGTGAAAGCCTTCGATGTTGGGCGGCTTTTCGAGGTTTGACGAGACGATCTCCAATTAAATCCGGGCTGAGCCCGCGGAATATAAATCCCACTATCGCGAATCTCTCACAGAATCCGAACGTACAGTTCGCTGGATTTTCACAATTTCCACCAAGGGACACTATATCCACGCCGAAATTCGCGACTACAGAGAACGTCTGCTTGTTCTGAGAAAAAGGTTTTTCTGTCCTGTTTTTAGAATCAAACCCGGAATCGCACGTTCGTTGCAAGATTTTGCAGCTTTGATTTTGTGCGGAAACTCGAATTTCAATCGCAATACACCCATGTTACACTGGTTACTGACCAATTGGGGTAGTAAACCGAATTGAAAATGTAACAGCTCCCCGCTTTCCACAAGAGGAAATTTAGCTAAATTTCCGATAAGCATTACTGCCCCTAAAGAAGAAGGGAAAGAACCCACTACTAATACTTAACAATAATAATAAAATTTAGACTACGATTAATCATCCCCCGGATGCGCTTTTAAATGTTGGCTATTCCAACTACCCCGTAGGACATCTCCGTCCAAATTCTTCAGTTCATAAGTATCAGAAGATGTACGTTTATGTATCATGAATGGTCCTACGAACTTATCCGCTAATTTTGCAGTATAGTACTTCGCAGCGTCGGAGAGCACAAAATTTCTTCGCCAGACTATTTGATTCGGATGAAACGAAAGTTCTCGATGCCGTAGGTCGTAACGAGCTTTAGATTTAACGTAAGCCTTCCCGAGGCGAGCTTTGACGTCTTTGTACAGACTCTCAAAATTACAACGACGCTGAACCAATTTCTCCTTGTCACGATCAAAATCGATAGTATCACTAGCGGGATCAAGATTATCCAGAGAGTTTCCCAATAGCGAGGCTTCGCGGCCGAAGTTAATGAAGTATGGAGTCAGTCCAGTGACTTCGTGTTTCGCTGTGCGCAGTGCGCAAGCCACCTTTGGGAGATACTTATCCCACTCGCGATGGTTGTCTGATACGAAGGAGGTTAACATCGTCTTAAGGACACGATTGATCCTTTCCGTTGGATTCGCTTGAGGGTGATACAGCGATGTATATGCCGGTCTGACGTTATATTCGGCAAGAAGTTTTGTATACTCTTTTGATCTGAATTGGACACCATTGTCCGATATAAGTTTCCGTGGGGCACCAAATAGAAGGAATACATCATTTTCCAAGTGACGAACTACACTAGTGGCAGTGGCTTTACGGAGTGGAAAACATAGTGGAAACTTGCTGAAACAGTCAGCGACGACGAGAATATAGTTGTACCCTTGCGAGGATCGCGGCAACGGTCCAACAAGGTCTGTGCACATCACTTCCCAAGGTCTAGTGATTTTAGAATGACCACCCATTCTGCCGGTTGGAGCTTTTTGTTCGGGTTTTGTCCTGAGACAGACGGTGCACCGGCGAACATGTGCCGAGACATCCGACTTCATTTTCGGCCAATAAAAGTCTTGCGTTAGACGATTGTAAGTTTTGAACACACCCAAGTGACCGCTAGTTGGAAGGTCATGGCAACGCTTGATGAGCTCCTCCCGTTTACCCTTAGGGACTACTTCCTTCCAGTGATCAGTTTCCTCCGACAACCCAAACCTGTCACTCTTAACAAATTTAAAAAGCCGACTACCAGTCACACGAAAATTTGGGTAATTCAAGGGATTCGCCCCAACAACTTGGATCATCCCTTGGAACCACTTATCCTTACCTTTTCCTACGCCCACTGTATCGATAACTGGTACAGAGCGAGACAGAGCGTCAGGTACGACGTGCTCCTTGCCTTTCCGGTGGATGATCTGGAAGTCGTACTGTTGCAAACGCACTGACCAGCGAGCCAGACGACCAGATGGATTCTGAAGATTATTCAACCATAAGAGCGAATAATGGTCCGTGATAGCTGTAAACCGCGTGCCTTCCAAATAGGGACGAAGCTTTTCGACCGACCAGAGTAAAGCTAAAAGTTCCTTTTCCGTGGTGGAATAGTTTCGTTCTTGCCGGGTCAGGGACCGAGACAAGTAACAAATCACCTTCTCCCCATCCTCATATTGTTGCGTGAGAACGGCACCGAGACCGAAATCTGACGCATCGGTCTGTACTGTGAACTCTCGTTCAAAATCTGGGCATGACAAAATGGGTGCCGTAACCAAATAATTTTTTATGTTAGACCAAGCTTCCTCACAGCTCTTATCCCACTCGAAGGTAACTTTCTTACACAAGAGATGTGTTAATGGCGAAATAACTGACGAAAACTGTGGCACAAAACGACGATACCATGAGGACATTCCGACGACGCGTCTAACATCCGAAACGTTACGAGGGGTAGGAATATCTAATATGGCCTGAACTTTTCCGGGATCCACATGTAATCCTCGTTTGTCGACTACGTACCCCAAATATCGGAGTTCCTCCCGACAAAACTGGCATTTATCACGCCCTAACGTCAATCCGGCATCTGTCAATCGCGACAAAACTTCCTCAATGATTTTAACGTGTTTCTCAAACGTCTGGGTTACGATAATGATGTCGTCGAGATAAACAAATACATGCGGCTCTAAATCAGTCCCGATTACCCTATCTATGAATCTTTGCCATGTCGCCGGTGCGTTATGTAGCCCAAATGGCATTCGACGAAACTGGAAAAGTCCTCTATTCGGGACCGTAAATGCTGTATATTGCTTGGAATCGTCTCCGACTGGGATTTGCCAGTATGCCGACTTAATATCAAGGGAAGTTAAATATTTCGCGTCTCGTAATTTGTCCAAAGTGCTTGACACATATGGTAATGGGTAAGCATCGCGTTTAGTAACTTTATTTAGTTTCCGGTAATCTACGCAAAATCGATAGGTTTTGTCCTTCTTGGGGACAAGAAGTATCGGAGAGGACCATGGACTATGAGACTTTTCGATAACACCGTTGGCCAACATAAAGTCTAATTCGTTGTCGACATGTCTTTGCATCGCGGGTGAAAGAGGGTAATATCGTTGTTTAATGGGACAACTATCGGTTTGAATTTCATGTGTGACAAGAGTCGTACAACCGATACTGCCTGGTTTGAAGCGAGAAAACATTCGATCTACAATCACCTTTAAGCGATCCTCCTGTCTCGCATCCAAGCACGAGCGAGAAGTCACTGCGCTGACGCTATCCGCTGATATAGGATTATCCGAAAAGGACCATTCCCCCTTTCTTAGATCGGGAACTATACCCATCGTCCTCCAGAAATCTGCACCGAGAATTAAATCATGGTGGAGTTTAGGAACGACTAAAATACTTATTAACTTGACTTGGCCACGTAGTAGAACAGGGGCATTAATTTCACCGGGGCTCTCACAAACGTCACCATTCGCGACGGTACAACGGGTGGGCTTATCTACCAACCGCAAACCCAAATCCCTCAACAATTTAAACCCAGGATTCCCAATGATTGTGCGGGAGGCGCCGGAGTCCAAAAGTCCGAACAGTTTTTTTCCTAAAATTGAAATTTCTAAATAAGGTCTCTCATCGCCTTGCGCGTGCGCCAAAATAAAATCTAACAACGTATTTCTGTGAACCGACCTTGGAACATTGGGATGAAGTAGACGGTTACCTACTTCATCCGTCGGTCGTTTCCCGAACCACAACTAGGGCACGACTTGACCGTGACGTCTGGTTTGCCACATTTAAAACAATGCCTTCTGCGAGGCGCTTGACATCTTATTGCCAGATGTCCAGCCCGTCCACAATTCCAGCACGTTCGTGGACTATCAGTAATAGTCTCTAACCGAACAGAACGCGATGAAGCGCCACGTCGTGGAGAATCGTCAGCCGACCCACGACCATGATTAAGAGAGGTCGGAGGAGAGTCGGTATACACGCACGCTAAGTCGGGTTCCATTGACTGACCACGACGAGGGGGGGGTGCAAAAGACTCAACCGCCTCCTTCCTTTCCTCAATTCGCCTACACAATTTAGCTAACTCGGCGAAAGATTCGACTTCATGCAGACTAAGTTGCGTTTGATAAAATGGCAATATGTTTCGCATTAAAATGCGGACCCTAAGCGTTTCCGACAGCTTACTCCGTAGCCTACCAAACAGTGAAGTCATATTTGCCAAGTATATGCCTATAGACTCGTGGGGTCCTTGTGTCCTACGTTTAATTTCATCAAAAAGCTTTTCCTCGTAGTTTACTGGTAAAAATTCCTCCCGTAATCCTTCCTCTAATTCGTCCCAAGAACTGAAACGATTCCGATTCGCACGATACCACGTGAGGGCGTTTCCTTCAAACAAATCTAGGGCGGAACCTACCAATTGATGTTTCGAAACATTACGCGCAATACGGAGTTCTTCAACTCTCTCCAAGAAGGAATTTACCGAGGAAGCCCGAAGATCTCCCGAAAATTTAATGTCCCATTTGTAGACCGGTAAAGACTTCAAGGACAACTTACTCTGGACCAATTCCGGAAGCGACTCATTATCTGAGGACTCTAAGTCCGACACAGAACCTACGGACTCGTCCATAGTATGATCTAATAACGGATTGCGGGTTGACGTCAGTCTTGAAGCTTTCGACTTCGTCTTTAACTCCGACTCCAAGGTCACAAATTTCAATAAAACTTTTGAACGTTTGAGCTTTTGCTCACTATTAGTGGCTACACAGCGATTAACGCGACCTACCGAATGAATGAGCTTCGCGGAAATTTTTCGATATGCAGGTGAAGTCTTAATATCCGCAAACGCTTCCACAAGGTCACTGATATCTTTAATTTGGGTTAATAAGGCTGTATGATCGTCGTCAAAAGCATATGGATACTTGGGTAGAACGTAATTCGGATTTTTCTCCAAGCGTAAGAGGGAGCGCAAGGATTGCCTCATAGATTCGACCGAACTAACTTCTTCAATTCCCCGAATTTTAAGTTCATAAATAAGTTCATCTTTCGAAAGCCGATTTACTTCCATTTTGGCGTCCATATTGTCACGAACCACAACAAGGATGATACCAAACTACGCGTAGAGCTACAAAGTGTCTGACGCACGAAACGATCGATTAAACTGAAGGTTCAATTACTTCGTCGGGTATTCGCTCAAAATCAAACAGGTACTGCCTAAATTTAACGAAGGATTTTTTTTTTCCTTCGAGGCCCCACGTTGGGCGCCAGAAAACTTGCTACGTTCCCCGATGGAACGATCCCGGACAAGACCGGTTGAACCGCGGCTTGCTACAGTGGAGACGGGGGGGTCTCGGATAAACTATTATTATGGGCGCCAGCCGACCTATTGCCAACGCGATTCAATTTTTAAGGTGGTTGGTCGACAAACCTAATTAGGGATTAAGGACCAATAGCATAGGCTCCCAGTTGAGTAAGCAGTAGTTTGATGCCAGTATAAAAATAATATAATCTTCAGTTAGAAACAGAAACAATTTAATTACGATAATGCGAACACAAGATAAGGAACCTGAAAAAGTTACCCGCGTAGTGGGCAGTTTCCGCTGACAGGGAACAGGGCCTCTGCCGGACCGTTTCAAAATAATATCCGCGAAGCGAAGCGCTAAACCGCGACACGACGTACCCGATTGGTCGACCAGTAGAGACGAGGTGCGCGCGCATAAGATACAAGAGCGATAAAAGTCCGGAGCAGGATGTCCTGCGACCGCTCGGCGTTGAGCTATACCCGTATCGCGACTAAGTTAGCGTGTAGCTTGATCAGATTGCACAGTAAATTACAACAACTTAATAATGGTAATATCAACCAATACGTGGTCGACGGACCTAGTACCAACCCTAATAATATAATAATAACAATGACAGCTATGCCGGTAACAATAATCATAAGAAGAAACAAAATAAAACAATAATACAAAATAAGATTTCAGAGGTTGCTTATCTGGAAGTGGAGGGAGCGCGATGCGCAGACCCTCAGCTGGCGTGTCTTGTCTGCTGCGCTGCTCGGTTTGATTCGGCGCAAGACTTCGTTCCTTCGTCTCGACTCGGGAACCGTCGGGCGGTAGAGTGGGGACAGCGTACACTTCCAAGCGACACTTCGCTGCGTACGGACGGGGACCGACCCAAAATGCGACGAACCGGAGAAACTCCAGCCGAGCGCCAACCAACGTGGATTCCACGTGCAGATGAGCCCCAGATGCCAACCGTCCGGTTAAGCGACAGAGCAGAACCGACTTATAGGTTTCCAGCTAACATAAACGTTAAACTGGGGGGTGAAAGCCTTCGATGTTGGGCGGCTTTTCGAGGTTTGACGAGACGATCTCCAATTAAATCCGGGCTGAGCCCGCGGAATATAAATCCCACTATCGCGAATCTCTCACAGAATCCGAACGTACAGTTCGCTGGATTTTCACAATTTCCACCAAGGGACACTATATCCACGCCGAAATTCGCGACTACAGAGAACGTCTGCTTGTTCTGAGAAAAAGGTTTTTCTGTCCTGTTTTTAGAATCAAACCCGGAATCGCACGTTCGTTGCAAGATTTTGCAGCTTTGATTTTGTGCGGAAACTCGAATTTCAATCGCAATACACCCATGTTACACTGGTTACTGACCAATTGGGGTAGTAAACCGAATTGAAAATGTAACAATATGTTTTTAGGCTATCTGTAGGCGTGGGTGCACCAGGGATGATAATAGAAGGGGGAGTTGAGTTTTACGGGTTTAATTCAGTGGTGGATCGCGTTCGTCATCTGTTTCTTTGTTGTTGGTGTCGTTGTTGTCGGTGAGTGGTTGGTATTTGTTTCGGGTTTTTGTAGAGGTTTTGGTCGTGGCAGTGGGCTTGGCGGTTCTTCGAGGAAGTTCTTGTCCTCGGTAGGGGCGTTTTCTCTTGGACGGATTTACGCTCTGTCGGTAAACAGTTTGTTTACCCTAATTGTAGGTTTTTCCTGTCTAGTAGTGGTAAGTAATGGTGGATCCGGGTCTGAACTATGATGCAGGTTGAGTGGTTCGTCTTCCATTGGGACGATTGTTTCCTCACTCGAATCTAGAATCAAGTGAGGGAACGGTTCCTGATGCAAAAAATCAAAGGTCCCCGGGATACTCTCTAGAGATGATGTTGGGGTTGGAGAATCGTTGATTGTACTCCTGGATTGGGTGAATTTGCTGTTGTTGTTTTATCTTGGCTTTAGGGCCAGTTTTGAACAAAATTCACGAGACGTGTCGTTCAACTCTATGATCAGTTTGTTATAAACAATTTTAAACATCAACGAACTTGTTTATCAACAAATTTGAAAAAGACTCTCTTTGCTGCACGCTTAGTATGGTAAGTGAATACGTCCACTCGGCATGAAGTTAAGACTCCGAATCTACGCCAGCTCGCTTCCCGCTGCGCTATGTCCCCGCTACGTGGCGTCCCCTTGTCAGTCAAAATACATTCCTATTAGCGCATGTTAAAAAATTTTTTTTTAAATAAAGGTGATAAGCAAAAATATTTAGATTATGAAAATGGATTTGGAGCATTGTGGGTACAGTTACCTTGCGATTATTCAATAGAATTTAACCATAAAAAATATTAAAACCATCTTTTCCGTGTTTAAACCAAACAATTACGTTCATAATGAAACAAATAATTCCAGCCGCATGGGCTAATTTTAAAACACAACTATTGCCACCGTACAGCGAAAATCGTATAGCAACGTTTAATAGTTTCAAAGAATGCTTAAACAAAGCAGCAGTTATACAAAATAACTGCTTTGGCAGATTACTCCTAATATCGCCATGGTTGCCAATCTTATTAATCAATTTTTTGATATATATGCATGTAAATTGTAATTATTCTCGAGGTACTTACATTGATGTAATAGCACAACGTATGTTCAGACAACCTGAACCATCACCCAGGATCGTTGAATGCAATTTGCAACAAAGCGCGCAAATTGAGCAAACCGAGTTAGATACAAGATCCTCACCCCTAAACATTTCAAAAGCAAGTTTTCCGTCAGCATCAAGAGCTGTCTAAATTAATTACATGACCCCAATCAACGTTTGCCCAGAACCTCAAAACACAAGAACCCTACGAAAACCCCTACCCCAACCATACGCGTACATTAACCAATTCGGAAAACCAGAGAACGAGTACAATGAAGTAATGGATCACAGCCAATATATAGCCATGAAACTCACAAACCGACCATAGCTGACAACACAATCGCGAATGAACTATACAACCTACTTCCGCAGAGAGGGATAAAAATTTATTTTCTGTTTGTTAAAATGCAACAATACAAGGAAGCTGCAAAAAAATTTTTTTTTCTTTACCCGCACCCAATATTTTGTCAGGGGCGACAAAATCATTCGTGCCACACAAGCATCACACTCAGGTGATCCACGTGTAGCAAGCATCACACCTAGGTCATCCAAGTGTACGATTCCACCACTAGTTGGACCACCGTGACAGACGAGCATCTTCTAGGCCTAAGTAATAGTAAATATTAACCAATACTGTCTGGCAACGGCATATCAAAGCGTCACGATTATACAAAACCTACACTCGGGATAACTAAATCCTATATAAAGTACAAGGAAGGGACACTCGCGACATTCTTTTAGCCGAAGTCTTAGATATATCGGTAGTTACTGTTAAACTGTGTCTTTTGAATCAAGTGTACAATGAGTTCAATGAGCTTAATCTTGTAAGTACTTCTATTACAATAAATATCAAATTAAAATTATAACTAATGTATATATGTGTAATGATTTAAGTAATCACCCCTCTAATCCTCTTGTGCTTGACTCCTGATATGATCCAAATCCTCCAAAGTTACAGTCTTGGCTGGTACCTATGTTAATTTTTAAAGTAAAGTCACAGCCAACCCTTAGCCGTGAAAATATGAATATAGTCAATCGAGATGGCAATTTTCATGTTGCTACATCATTTATATTACTGTTGGGTCTTGCGGAAGATTTTCCACAAGCAATCTTAAACGCAAAGCAGGAACTGATTCTAATTCGTTTAAGAACCAATATCAACGTATACAAAAGTGATGTAGAATTAATAATAGGAATTACAAAAATACAGTGGCATGTAAAACATTTTTATCCAAGTGATGAGGAAAAAATTGAAAAGATTATTGATAATAATGAAGCATTTTCAATACCATTCCGAAAATGGAATCTTTATGAATATCTTCTTTTGTCCCAAACTACCAAAAACACTTGGGCTATAAAAACATCAACTCAGCAAAAAAAAACTGCGTTATATAATACTCCGATTCCAAACTGATCGTAAAAATAATAAAAATAAAGATATTAGTACATTTGATCATTGCCATCTAACAAATGTTAAATTATATTAGAATTCGGAGTATTTCCTTTATGAATATAATCTTAACATAAACTTTGATAAAAACTAATATACTTTGCTTTATGATATGTTTATGAGATTTCTCAGATCTTAATAATTTTAGATAACAACATTTAAAGCAGATTCCTCGCTTACAGTTATGGACTGTTCCAAGCAGAGTGAATCACGAAAATAGGCTTCTATCAATATTCGTTTAGAATTTGAACCTCCAGTCAATTTTCCAGATAAAACAACCGCTTATTGTTCAATAATTCATGATCGTATTGTTGCATATTTACCTTTATCGGTAATAGTTAAAGCAATTCTTTAATGAGCACGTATTTTTCACACATTTATAAATGAAAAACGAAAATTTATTTATCGTAATCCTTATAAGCACTAAGCAAAATTTATGTTGGGATGCATATAGGTGAGGTTTTATTTACAGGTAGCAGTTTATCAGCAATGGCGATGCCCTTGTTATTGGTTTTAGCTCTTGATTCGGCAGTTTTGATGAGCGTCAATGAATTATTAAACATAAAGGAAAAAATGATTGAATTTAAGTAATGCTATGATTTTTATTATAATTTACTTTAATCGCTCAAGTTTGGTGAAATTACGGAAAATGAAATATTTGTTAAAGAGCGAGAATTTATTAAAAATATTAAGTATTTTTGTGTTGAGAAATACATAAATGAACAAGGTTTAAATGGATACAACATCATATGAATATTGTAGATAATAGCCCTGTTGATTAGAAATAAATTTTCTAATACGTCATTCTTGTATGCAATTTTTATATAAAGCAATGTGATTGTTTATAAATATTTATTCAAAATGTGTCGTTGTAAATACTGCACAAGTTCAGTCTGCACGGGATTACCAAAGCTAGGTCCTGGCTGTAATGGTCGTTAATGTTTGACGTTCATCCCGCCAAGAATACATTCAGATGGAACTATTACTTGTCACAAAGGAGCTGTGAATATTGTGCTGGAACTGAGTAAGTATTCAAATTTCATTCAAAACTAGAACCGGCCGACATGTCGCGACATGAAATATTTTGATTTATTAATCTGATAAGAAAATTATATGAATTAAAATACAAGTATGCTATACTAATCATACAATATGATATTCGCCAGTGAAAAAGTCATGGGTAAATTGCGTTATAGTTCTCTAACATCATTATCAAAAGAAGAAATAAGTCTGTTGCCAAATGAATACATATTATATTATGAATCAGGTAATATTGCATATGTATGGAACAAACTACCTAACGAATGGCAACTGGATCCCAAATTTCAAGAATGTCAACGTTGTTCAAAACACTATAATCAACCTTGGAACAAAACAAATATCGATGGACCAACCCCAATGATAAAAAATTGTTTAGAGTGTAATAATGATTAAAAAACACTATATAATAATTGTTAATAATAAAAAGACTCTTGATAGAATATAATTGTTTTATTATTTGGCATCCTACATATTTTACAACAATTATTATTTGTTACGGTATACATTTTATTGTTCACAATTTTTTACATTTATACAATCTTATACCATATTTAAAAATTTTTATTTAAGATTATAATTAAAATTATTTCAATCCGTAACAATTATTGTATATTAGAATTATTATTATTTATAGCCATTGCACTAGACATTATTATGTCTGGATAAAAAACATAATTTCTACTTGGCCAAAAACATAATAATCTACATCATTCTTCGTTAACAAGTCTTATATAACTTCTTTGCTGCTATATTATTTGTAGCTAAAATTATCATATCATTATAATATTTATAAAAATTAAACAACAATGGTATTGCAATATTAATGATATTTGTTAACTCAAATAGTTTCTTAACTGATTCGACACCTATGCATATTTTTTTAATTAACCAATTGATAGTTATAACTTTCTTACAATTAATTGAATGAAAATAAATTTCATGATTTGTAATTTGCCGTGTTTTCGATATAAACGCGTTTAAGGTTACAAGTACTGTTTAATACACGAAAACACCATAATATTATTGAGATATCTTCAGTCCGCCATTTCTGAGGCTTAGTACGAGTCCTTGGAATGCTCTCGTCTCGTACGCGCCTCAGCCTGCTGGACGCGTTTCTCGTCATGCTCCACCGCATAAATAAACATGTTTTAGCCTACAGACGCGCCTGAACATTCGACGATATACAGCAGGCTTTTCATCTCATTGTTGAATATTCAAACTGTCATATTAGTCGCAATATCGACGATTTCGACATGAGCTAATAAGATCTATAATGGGCAAACGATAAGCATATTAGCAATTTTCTGAACTAAAATATACATGAAAACGCCCAAAATTTATATAAACCAGCCATGCATTACAATATAGTGAAATCGTGTAGCAGAAACATCTGCTTCTGCTTGATCGCGAAAAGGACCGCAGAACGCTCGCTAGAAAATGCTTTTTTCCTCATTTCTTATTGTGAGTTATACTTCCCTCTTTTAAAACCTGTTTCTAGAGGGTTCAAAAAACATATTTAAGTAAAAATTTAAAAAGTCGATCTTCTGAAGATTTCAGTGTTAATTCCCCTTAAGGGGGTAGTACTCTTTTGAACTTTCAAAAATCGCGCGTTCGGAGATCCCGCCCGTTACCGGCGCAACGAGCAAAGAGAGCGGTGGCTGCCCGAAGCGGCTAAAGAGGCTCGGAGATTCAATTTGGCCGCCAAAAAAACACATGGACGACGAGGAATTAAATGGGGAAGGGCTCATGTACGGGCCCGGAATCGCTGACTAAGGTATGTAGACAAAATCGCCGAAAATACAGTCCCAAAACTTCAAACGCGATTATCTCGAAACCACTTTTTTCAAACTGGTGGGACATCTACCGTCGGAACGGCTTTTCCGATTTGATTGATTGCTCGTGTTCCGAGTACTACACATAATTATCTGTCAAGGTATATTTCGATTGGTTGAAAAATGGCTTTTTGGTGCACGTTTTTATCTCAATTTTTGGAGGGCGAAAAACTAACTTTTGTGCTCCCTATTTTTTATTTTTCAACATTTCTCAAAATCCCTATGTACCTTGACAGAAAATCTATCTAAAAACCGGAAATAATAATTTTTTTGGTTGCAGCTTTACCTGGACCACGTGGGGATGTCTCACCAGTAAGCGCAGCGTCGTGCTGCACCTGGTGCAGCGGCTACGGGAGTGACTCAAACATCGCAAAAAAAAAATGGAAATGAAAGACGAAATAACAATAAAGATCGCTGTGTATTCCGTTTTCCAATCGGTTGTTATTTGTTCTTAAAAATATTCGCAAAAAATGCCTTTTTTCTGGCCTCAAAAGAGTACTACCCCCTTAAGTAGCATGTTATGAATGGTTTGAGTTATTCATTTTTTTTATATTAAAATATATATATTTTTTAAAGCAATATAATGTTTTAGAAGAAGTGTTAAGGTTATTAAGCATGAAAACATTAAAAAAATATTAAAGAAAAAGTTGAAGTTCCAGAAAAATTGATTGAATTAAAATTAAAGGTTTTGATATTTTGTATAACTTTTGTTTGAAATTATGTTTCAAAAAAGGTACCGGAAACAAGCAAATGGCTATTGAAATTGGTTCTTATGATAATAATTTTCAAATAAATCTTATCAACATTGCCAGTCAATAGTTTAATAGAAAAACTAAAAACTTAAATATTTTGGAGCTTAGCATTTAATATTTATTCTAAGAAATTATTTAGTGAAAAAGTGTTGTAATGAACCAGGGTTCACCTGAGCGAGAATGTAATTGGCTCGGGCTCTTATCTTTACAAAAACAATTGTTACGCGAAGGTTTAGCGAAGAGGCGCTCGAAAAACAATGGTCAGACGGGTGGCACTCGATTAGCAGTCAAGTTCAATTTTTGGTCTAACATATAGTTTTATTGTTGTTTCATAAAAGTAGTTTTTATTTGGTTGGTTTAAAGAAATAGAAAGGTTTTGTGCAAAATTTTGTTAATTTAAATACATTACATTTTTTTTGGAAATTTAACACTTTTTAATAAAATAAAACTCGCGGTATGAGAAGCCCGCTCATTCCAAGTACTGTGTTTTTATTTTGTGTAAAAGAAGGTAAGCAATTATATTCTTTATACCTTTTAATAACATTTAAATTTAATTAATAGTTTTCTATGAATATAATTCGGTTCTATCCGTAATAAAATTATTGGTTATTCCACAAAGAACCCAACAACATCGGCATTTATTTATTTATATTTTTTATCAAAAATAAGGAATCGGGAATAGTTTGGTAGCTACCTTTAACACCGAACTCCATTCCATTACATTGGTGGCAGCGAATTGGGATAAATATTAAAAATTATATTACTTTGTTGAACCAAATTATTTCTTAGAAACTAAATACTTCATCTTTTTCATAACAGTGTTATAAAGGTGAGTCAAACATTATAAATTAGAAAAGTAGTTTAAATATGATCCAACCGAAATGCGTATAAGAAAGTTCAGTGCATGACACTGCAAATGTTTTTATCAAGCTTAACACAAAATCATTAGCAGATAATGCAGTTGTTTTTTATAATAAGTGCGATAGAGGCGTTCAAAGCATATTAACGTACATCCTTATTTAAGCCAGATGCTGAATTAATAATAACAAGCACGACAACGTTTATATTCCATCATATAAACTTCGTCATATTTCACACATTATTATTTTCATGTTGAGCGGAGAAACATTTTCAAAACTATTATTTTGAGTAGTTTTGCGTTATTTAAAGAAGAGAAAAACAAAACAATCTGTTACTTCTCTTGATTATATTTAAATCTACTCAATTTAAAAGTGTTGTATAAACGAAGTGGGTGATTCGTGCTAAAAACAGGTTCTTCTTACGTGGTTCCTACTGTAGTTATCTACTGTAGGAACCACGTAAGAAGAACTTTTTTTAGCAGGAATCACCCACTTCGTTTATACAATATCGAAAGATATTTCAATTCATCCGTTGACGCACTTTCCTGGCCCTATATACAAATATAAAGAGGAAATTGGTAATTTATGAAACATTGTTATCTGTCATAAATGATTAAAAATTATGAAGATTTATCAAAATAATAGGCGTGTTCTTTTGAAGTATGATTCATGATCTAACTGATCACTGATCACAATGATGGAATAATGTTTCATCGTTCCTTATCAGTCATCCCCACCCTTTTATTTTGTGATCAGAAAACAACAGTCCTCTTCTCTTCGTAAATCATACAATTTATATGATCGCCGTGATTAGAAAACTACATTGGCGGTTATTTATGAATAAAAATGGCAATGGAGGCGAGTTTTGTAGCGATATTTGAATGCGTAGTTTGTGGGATTAATAGTGATAACAGTTTCCAGTCGTTCACACTGTCACCTATATGCTCAGTGTACACTGCTGAGTTATATGGTATTCTCTACTCTCTTCGACACTCCCGTAAAGCTATCGATGAGCGACGTCACCTGCTCATCTGCACCGATTCCCTGAGTTTTATGTTAGGCACCAGAAGCAGATTTTCCACAGATCGAACCATTTTGGACATCCGCGGCGAAATCGCTAGATTACGGGAACTAGAGAGAGATGTCGTACTAATGTGGATACCCGGACATGCTGGTATACCTGGCAATCACTGTGCCGACCGAGCTGCTTTTGGAGCAGCCAGCGGCAGCCCGTCATCCCTTGCGGGCCGATGATGTGTTGAGGTCTGTGTCTGTGCATTGTCTTAAGTTATGGCAGGAGGAGTGGAATCTATTCACAAGCAAATTGTGACGTGTAAAGTTGTCTGTCGAGCGGTGGCCATCACCGCGCCGCCTAACAAGGGGTGAGCAAATGGTCATCTCACGTCTGAGATTAGGCCATGCTTCTCACTCACTTGCATCTATTACTGGGAGAACAACCATCGCTCTGCTCCAATTGTCACACTAGGCTCGCTCTCGAACATACTATCGAGCAGTGTCCTAGCTACAATTTAAATCGTCGCAAGACCTCAGTTCTTGACTAATACCTGCACATTCCAGCTGTGCAATGTTCATTCACACATGTGAAAGTATAACATTTCAATTTAGGCTTTATTTATGTTAAAACTGATGTTTTTTTCTTCTCAATTGATTCATTTTTATAAACTTTGTTAGTTATTAATCATTTATTTATGTTTGACATTTTATATTTATTCTTGGAAATATATTTACTGTAAAAGCGATCTAAATGTTAGAACAAATATTATAAATTAGAAAAATAATGTAACTACGATATGGTTTAACCCATATACGTATAAGAAAGTTCGGTGCATGACACTGCAGATGTTTTTTTACATTACGCATGCGCCGCACCATGCAATTAGCATTGTCGTGACATGCCGAACATACCTGTTGCACAACACATAAATTAACTTCGTGTTTGAAGTCTTTACTTGCTTCTAAATCATGCCGGGTTTCAAAATCGTAATATAAAAATAAATGTCTTTTTTCTTTCAACTGTTTCTTGTCCTTCTTAATATAACACCAATGATTATTTAATTTGTAGCACATGCATGTACAACAAAATGTTTCACCACACGCATGGATTCGATGATTCGATGATTTGTTTTAAAACACACGCGGCAAAATTGAAAATTTTTACATATTATCGGCTTATGGGTAATATAGCAGTGTTGTCCACGAAATTTTCTGATATTTTCTGTACATAAAATACCAGCTTCATTTGTGTAGTACGCTGGAGTTCAACTACAGAGAGAACAAGTAGCAGCGAATCAATGAGCACCGATACAGTTATACGGTTCGCAAAAGAAGCCGCTTAAAAAAGCCACCGGTATAATATTTACCACCGAAAAATGATTGTGACTGCAGCAAATTTAACCGAGATAGATTTGGTCCATGCCTGCCTATGTAAATTACACTACCGCGTCCACCAAACTCGTAGACTACGATACTTTACTCAAGGTAATAACGTTGAAAATACTCAATCTCGGGTAAACCTGCACCAACCAACGGAATGTTGACACCGGAATTCATCAATGCCCGAGCTTTGATGCACTGCATAATATTTTGGTCCGTTGTTATCAATTTGAAGTCTGGATCCTTATTTACCCATGCGTGGGCAACCACTTATGAACGCGATAAACATAAATTCTCGTCATTAGTTATATTAACTATACCGTAATTACGAAGTCATATTTCGGCGTATGACCATCCATGTTTTAGATGTCATGCTACGTTCCCCGCTTGGAACGATCCCGGAAAAGACCGGTTGAACCGTGGCTTGCTACCGGTAGACCGGGGGGTCTCGGATTGGGCGCCAGCCGAACTATTGCCAAAGCGATTCAATTCATAAGTTTGTTAAAGTTATTATTTAATATTAATTAATTTATTCCTGTATTTTGTAGAAGGCGTTTATGAAAAATAAAAATTGAAGTTAGTTATTTCTAATTAACAAAAGAGGGTATATTATTTTGATTCTATTTTCTCTGACATTTTAATCTTTATCCAAAAAACTAGCGCCAAACTTCAACAGGTTATCGGCCCAGGACATCCAGACTAATCCTGAATAATTAACCGGCCAAAGTGGTGGCTGATAATATGTCCTTTGATAATATAACCAATTTTGAAAAATTAGACGGTAAATCTAATTTTGATGATTGGAAGTTTGCGATGGAACTTAATTTAATTGAAAAATATTTATGGGATTATGTTGATGGAACAAAGACGGATAACATAGCAAAATCGAGGAAGGCATATTTGATTATCGGTTTTGGCGTGAAACCTCACGTTTTTACCGAGATTCGTGATTTGCCAGAGAAAACAGGAAAAGCGGTCTGGGATGAATTGAAGAAACGGTTTGAGGACACCGGGTTCTTCCGTAAAGCATGTTTGATCACCAAACTAATAAATATCCGGTTCGACGACTGAAAGAACGTGGTCGAATATCTAAACAAGAAGAAAATCGTAGCACAAAAATTGAAGTCGATCAATCCAGCAAGTATTGATGACGAAACTGTAGCCGGTATTATTCTTGCGAGTCTCCGCAGAGACTACATACCACTTGCCATGGCTCTTGAAAACTGTGGACTAATGGTCACAACTGATCTTGTCGTAACAGAATTACAGCAAGAAGCAGATAAAGAGAAGGCGAGAGGTGAAACCGCGCACCTGATTAAGGATAAAAAGAGACGTTTCGTCGGAAAGTATAATTTCTGCAAACGGCAGGGATACAAAGAGGCGAACTGCTGGCAAAAAGACTCCAGCAAAAGAAAGGATGGCAGCAAGATGAATTTTCGAAGAGAAGTCCCACGAACATTTCAAACTGGAAACGGACGTTTGCAGTCGAGTGAAGTAGGAGACGTAATTCTGCCGGTCTCGATTGACGGGCGAGTTGCATCATCCAACCTAAATAATGTTTTATTCGTGCCGGACATAACAGAAAATCTTATTTCCGTGTCCAAACTACGCGAAAATAAGTTAACGGTCGAGTTTGACGACGTCGCGATAGTTCAAAGCAAGTCAAATCGAAAAATACTTGCTATCGCCACTGAACGTAACGGACTGTATCGACTGGAAATTACCTGGGAACGAGTAAATTTCGTATGTGAGAAGACTTCATTCATGATTTGGCACCAGAGGCTCGGCCACCTAAGCATTGGTGGAATGAATCGCTTAAAGGCGATGGCAGAAAAAGAGGTCTTCACGTCGGTGCCAGATCAAATCACTTGTATAGCAGCGACGACTTGTTTACCCGAAAAAGAAGGTGGAAAGAGCAACCAACCTTCTCAAATTGATTCATTCGGATTTATGTGGGCCAAAGCCGGAAAACTCGCTCGGCGGCGCACGCTTTTCGTTTATTTTGATTGACGACCGCACCAGAATAAATTTCGTGTATTTTCTAAAGACGAAGAGTGACGTTCATAAATATTTTCGACTCTTCAGGGCTGAAGAAGAAAAACAAAGTGGAAAAGTCATAAAGAAAATTCGTACCGCTAACGAAAAGGAATACGTCAACGCCATCATGGATAAGATTTTGTCGGACGAGGGAATCGTGCATCAGACGACAGTATCGTACCACCCCGCCCAGAATGGTATTGCGGAACGTGCTAACCGTACTTTGGTCGAAAAAGCAAGGTCGATGTTAGCTGTCGCCAATTTACCGAAGAAGTATTGGGCCGAAGCATTAGCTACAGCGTGCTATCTGAAGAATAGATCGCCAACAGTTGCAGTAAAGGATAAGACTCCATTCGAAGCATGGTATGGACGAAGACCTGATTTGAGTATCTTGCGAGTCGTGCATTCGCGCACATTCCAAAAGAAAAGAGACGAAAATGGGACGAAAAATCTACAGAATTAATGTTCATGGGGTACAGCGAGACCACGAAAGGTATTCGTCTCATAGATCCAGATACGAATGAGCTGACCATATCACGAGATATCACGTTCATCGAAAGTCAGATGACGCGAGGATTAATTCCGAACAGGACCACTCCTTGTTGAAGTTAATACTTCCACACTTGCCTTTGTCGAAACCGTCATAGCAGTACTAGACGATCCAGTTGTTGACATCTCAAGTGGCCGTGGGCCAAGGAGGGCGGAACCAGATGTCGCCGTTGAAGCAGATGTCGCCGTTGTGGAAGTCGCAGATCCACCATCTCAAATTGGCAACGTGGTTCCCGTAGTTCAAGTAAACGACAGGCAGTCACAGGTCGTGAGACGTAACCCTGCATGAAACCGCCGACCGCCAACACGTTGTGGGTACGACAAGTATGCAGATTTCGCATCGGAATCTCCAGATTTCGATGAGCGTGCACTGCATGATGAGCGTTTCTCTTTGGTCACCCTAGATGATTACGCCCTAATTGAACTCAATAAGAAAGACATTGAACACCGAAAAACCGATCCACAATCGATCAGGGAAGCGTTGAACTGCCCAGACGCAGAGAAGTGGAAAAAAGCAATCCAGGAAGAGTACAACTCGATAATTAAAAATAAAACGTAAGAGTTAGTCGAATTACCCGAACAACGAATTGCAATAGGTAATAAATGGGTTTTCAAAATAAAGAGAAAAACAGAAGGCTCCATCGTCAGGTATAAGGCTTGACTCGTAATCCAAGGCTGTTTTCAGATAGATGGTGTAGATTACCAAGAAACGTTTGCGCCAGTGGTGAAACACACAACTTTACGCCTACTCATCGCGCTGGCAGTTATTTATGACTGGGAAATTAACCAGATGGATGTCGTTACCGCCTATCTAAACGGGGATGTCGAAGAGGATATTTACATGCGTCAGCCGAAAGGATTTGAGAAGAAGAGTCCAAGCGGTGCCATTTACGTTTGCAAACTTAACAAAGCACTTTATGGTTTAAAACAGGCAGGGAGAACATGTTACGCCAAATTAGATGGCAAGTTCCGTAGTATCGGAGCAAAATGCGCAACATTTGATGTGTGCGTGTATTATCGAAAAGTCATCGGTGAAATCCTGATTGTCACGGTGTATGTGGCCGACTTACTAATATTCTCGAATGATGTGAAAGCAAAATTATGGTTATAAGGAGAACTTCTCAAGAATTTTGAAATGACGAATCTTGGCGAAGCACATTTCATACTCGGCATTCGAATTTTGCGAGACCTTAAGAAGGGTACCATCGCCCTGGATCAATAAACCTACATCGAGGACCTTTTTAACGAGAATTCAACATGCACGGTCGTTACTGCCATCGATAAAAGTTGTATTTTATCGAAGTTGATGGCTCCAGTTATCGAAGTAGAGAAAAATGAAATGAAGCAAATTCCATATCGATCAGCAATTGTAAACATGTTCTACGGGGCATTGGCAACACGACCTGTTATAGCTCATGCGGTGACCATGCTTAGCCAGTATTGTGCAAACCCTGGAAAACCGCATTGAACAGCAACCAAACGCGTAATGAGGTATTTGTGAGGAACGACGAACATAAAACTTGTTTTCTCCAAAGCTGGAAAGTTGACGTTCGTCGGCTACGCTGATGCTGATTATGCGAATTACGTCAATGATCGTAGCTCGTTTACTGCCTATGTGTTTTGTTTGGCCGAAGCGTGAGTGTCATGGAATTCGAGGAAGCAACCAACCACAACATTGTCCACAACTGAGGCAGAATACATGACATTGACGGATGCGAATACCGAGGCCATTTAGCTACGTCGAGGTCTCATCGAACTCGAACTGCAACAAGCTCAAGAGTCAACAAGCATCTTGGGTGATAACAAAGGCGCAGTAGACTTGTCCAAAAATAGCGTCTATCATGCGCGCCAAAACATATTGATGTACAGCATCATTTCATCCGGGACGCAGTCAACCGAAGGTTAATAAAAGTGATTTGGACTGGCACCGAAAAAATGATTGCCGATTCGCTAACCAAGCCAGTTAATCGATTAAAAATGGATTTTTGCAAGAAAGCGATGGGCGTCAGCGAATAACTACAAATACGGGAAGAAGAGGGAGTGTTAAAGTTATTATTTAATATTAATTAATTTATTCCTGTATTTAATAGAAGGCGTTTACGAAAAATAAAAAGTGAAGTTAGTTGTTTCTAATTAACAAAAGAGGATGTATTATTTTGTTTCTATTTTCTCTGACATTTTAATCTTTATACACAAAACTAGCGCTAAACTTCAACCAAGTTGGTAAGTCGACAAACCTAATTCGGGATTAAGGACCAATATCATGGGTGCCCAGTTCATTTAACAGTAGTTCGATGCCAGAATAAAAGCGATATAATTAAAGCGAAGTAGGTACAATTTAAATTACAATAAGGTGAAGACGAGAAAAGAGATCCTGAAAAAGTTACCCGCGTAGTGAGCAGTTTCCGCTGACAGATGACAGGACCTTCGCCGTCTTAAAAAAAATACCCGAAAAGTAAAGCGCTATACAACGACACGACGTGCCTGATTGGTCTACCAGGAGAGAAGAAGTGCGCGCGCATAAGAAACGAGAGCTATATAAAGTCCTGATCAGGATCTCCTTGCAACCGCTCGGCGTTGAGCTATACCCGTATCGGGACTAAATCGGAGTGTATCTGGATCAAATTGTAACTTAATAATAATAATAATAACCAATACGCGGTCTACGGACCGAGTAACAACCTTAATTATATAATAATAATGACAGCTATGCCATTAAAAAAACCATAAGAAGAAACACAGAATAAAATTAACAATAATAATAAACATGATACTGGAGTTGGCTTATCTGGTAGTGGAGGGAGAGCGATGCGCGGACCAACTGCTGGCACGTTTGATTCGGCGCTAGACATCGTTCATAGTCTCGACTCCGAACCGTCCGGCATTAGCGTCGGGACGGAGCACACTTCCAAACGGAGTTCCGTGGTGTACGTATCGAAAACAATCCACTTTGCGGCGAACCGGTGAGATTCTAGCCAAAAACCAACCAAATTAGATCCTACGTGCGGAGAAAGTCCCAAATGCCAAGCGTTAGAGAAGAGCTGACTTTTAAGTTTCCCCGCTAACATAAATGTTATACCGGGCAGTGAAAGCCTAAAAATAGAACTTAGAACCGACTTCGAACCCAAAGTGAGCATGTCGGGGGCGTGTCACAGAATGATGACCACTCTCAACACGAATTTGAGAACCATAACTAGTGGTAATGACTAAAATCGAATTACCTTCGATGTTGGACGGCTTTTCGAGGTTTGACGAGACGATCTCAAATTAATCCGGGCTGAGCCTGCGGAATACAAATTCCACCATCGCGAATCGCACCGAATCTGAACGTACAGTTCGCTGGAGTTTCACAATTTACACTAAAATATCTCTAACTATATCCAAACACGAAATTCGCGGTCACAGTGAACGTCTGTCTTGTACAGCAAAAGGTTTACTCTGTGCCATATCTGAGAAAAACCAGGGTTCGCACGTTCGTTGCAAGATTTAGCAGCTTTTATTTCGTGCGGAAACTCGAGTTTCAATCGTCATACACCCATCTTACTCTGGTTACTGACCAATTTGGACCGTAAACCAAATTAAAAACGTAACAATCTGTTACCTTGCCCCACTGATATTGATACTTGCGTTAAATTGACTTCGAATTCCCCGACCGAAAACAACTCAGCATTACTTTGAAGAATACTGTCAATCATGTCCCATATAACATCGACAATATATTGACTCACTCGATGGCAACTCACTAGATGGCAACTCACCCATGCCGATCCGTTGATTAACCGAGGTGTGTTTAAAGTCACCCTGACGATATCAGATGTGGGATAAGTGTCGGCGGCGGGAGGATCAATCATGCGAAAAATTATATGCCGACCGAAGATTTTAAATCTATTAACTTGTTTTTCAGTGTCGGAAATTACATTGAAACGCGATTGTCCATGTCCCGCTTGCGTAATAGGTTGTTGCCGGCGCGGCGTGCCGTAGGAATATGTAAAAATCATCAAATTCTGTTAATAAATCGGCGTATTTCACGTCTACGATTGCTCCGAAATTGTCATTAAAGAACGCTTCTGAATCGTCTGCATTTATCTGCCATAAATTATCACTCTATTGTCATATAGACAATCATTGATTAATTATTATTAATGAATTGCACTGGATTTTACCTGAGAAGATTGCATGTTTGAATAAGTAGAAGTGGGTGGAATAGCGGATAGATCTATAGGTTCTGATTTATCGATAGACTTTATCATATCCTCACAAAATTATAAAAAAATAAATCTGTCATCTTCAATAAAATTTAATTTAACACTATCACTACTGAACGCCATTTTAGAAAGAATGAAACTATCGGAAGAAAGTCAAGACAGAAACTATCATAATATCTTGAAGAATACACTTATTTACACTCTTGTGGTAATGATACTATCTTTGTTTTCATAGCAGATAGCATTAGCAGACGGTAGACCCTTAGCTAAGCTATGCTGAGACTCGGCACGTGTGTATCCTGAGTGCACTCCGGTTGTTCTCAAATGCAGGGTGATGATGCCTTAATGATTTTAGGTTTTGTTCTTGAACGACGGAGTGTGTACCTATCTTAACACACCCGGTGACCGTGGGATAGTTTTATCCGTCATGCGCAATAGTTTGTCGTGTTTCAGTTAAAAATAAATTTGGTTTGTTTGTCTTGTTGCGTATTTTTTCTGTTTTCATTTATAACGATTACTTTAATTACAAATTGCACACATGAAATAAATTGTAATAATTTTTTCGTCGTCCTAGATTCTAGATTGTGCGACATATAAGGCTGCAATACATTGCATTTACCTAAAAGAACTTTAAATGCACAAATTGCGACTGAAATATATTTCCTTTTCAAACTCATCATAATGTGATATGTAATTTTTAGGCAGAAATAATTCCACTTAAGCTCGGGCATGCGCAGCCGTCAATGTATTTGTGTCACTTTACCCTAAAGTTATCCAGATGCGTTCAGAATGGCGCATACTCAAATTGCCCGGCGGTAGGGTTTGGACCTTTTTTGACGTTTCATTTTGCCCGAACCATCGGTTTAAGAAAAAGGTTCACTAATCCTCTTAAATTGCCTAGTTTTACGAGAAGTACGTATTAAACAGGAAGATTAGAAATTGGTACTTCCCTGCGAAATTTCCTTTAATTTTCTAAAATTAGTATAACAGGTAACAATGTATCAATAGGGAAAATATAATTTAGTTTAAGGTTGATCACGATGGAAGAAGTGTCGTTTTGTGGTGCTGCTAATGGTTTCCGCTATTGTTTTATTTTTATCCATTTAACTTCTATATTTTTCCATTTTTTTACATTTAAATAAAATATCTAAATAATTTTTATTATTTTTTGCCTTCTAAAATACAGATTTCTTAAAATTTGCATTCGGGCAGAATGACTATACGATTTGACAGTCCAATGATTTGTGACACCAACCGCCGGACAATTAGAGTATGCGCCTTCAGAATGCTAGTGCTTGTAACGTGGTATTTCCTTACCTCAACTTCACTCTCCCTTTACACCAAGTTTTGGACCGTACACTAGAAGTGACGTTGTCTGAGGTCTGAAGAATATATCTGAGGTCGACCTTTTAACATTCAAACACAGGTATATATAATTGTTGGGTCTATTGTGAAGCCCCCAAATTTAGTTGTCACTAGTACGTATCTTTTCGCAAAATGAAGTAAGAAATTTATGGCTTAAAATTTCTTTGTTCAGGATTGGAATAAGATTGTATTTAAATTTTTTCTTCTGAAAACAAAATCTGTTATAATTATCAGTTCTGATATAATATATTAGGCGCATACTCAAATTGCCCGGCGGTTGGGTTTGTACCTTTTTTGACCTTTCATTTTGCACGAACCATCGTCATAAAAAAAAGGTTCACTAACCCTCTTAAATTGCCTAGTTTTACGAGAAGTACGTATTAAACAGGAAGATTAGAAATTGGTACATTTCTGCGAAATTATTATTACAGGTAACAATGTATCAATAGGGAAAATACAGTTTAGTTTAAAGTTGATAATCATGGTCCAATAATATTAAATAAAATAATTTTATATTTATACATTTAAATAAAATATCTAAGAATTTTTTATTCTTCTTATTTTTTGCCTTTGTGAATCTACCTTCAAAAATGTGGATTTCTTAAAATTTGAATTCGGGCAGGATGACTATACGATTGTGACACCAACCGCCGGGCAGTTAGAGTATGCGCCATATATTATATTACGAAAAATATTTAAGTCTGTTGCTCTTGAATAACAGTTTTTATAATACAATATACTATGAAAAAATATCCAAGGACAGTTCACTAACACGCACACGCGCATACCCGCATACCCGTAAATCCACCGAACAATGAATGAATCTATGGAACGATTTTGCGAGTTACCTAACGAGGAATATTTGCGATGATATGCATGTACACGGGTGTTCATATATAAAGTCACACAAGCCGTTTACGCCTCGTCGCCGCAACCAACATCACATCTTTTTCGATAGCTACCAGACCTACGTACTTATTCTAACAGTCAGGCGCGTTATCGGTTTTAGTGAGTCATAGATTTTTGACAAGTATAAATGAGAGAGGGATGTATAAAACAAATATGTTTAACTTCCGAAATTAAAAATTGAAAAATTATCGATATTATTTAAGCTTCAAATATATATTATATTTACATAATGCTAAACTTAGCTTAAAGGGGGCGGGTCCTATAGATCGCGAAAAAAACAGAAATTTTTAGGAATTTTTTTTTTGAATAATTGAATAAAGCTACAAATTTCATATTTTATTATTATTAGAATATGTTCATCCTTTTGGTTTAGGGGCTATATCCCGAGTTCTATGACGAAGTTTTAAATAAAACTCGGGATATATATTCTTTAATAGTATTAGAATCAATACGGCTGATAAAAAACAATCTTTTTTTTATGTCTATATGACTCGCCCCCCTTAATAAAGAAGCATTTTCTTTATTACCATTGCTGTGAAAATAATATCAAAATATAGTGATCTAAATTGTGCAAAATTAACAATACAAATATATTTTTTACGATTTTTTTCCATACATGATAAATAAATGCTGCCGAGGAATAAAGTGTGGAGTTAATATTTAGACATATAAACATATTGAAAAATGATTATTTGCAGCGATTCGCTTTTAAATGAAAACGAAGACATATCTTAATGAAATTTTGCACATATCTTTTATATGTATTTAACTAGACATTTTTTTTTTTAATTTTATAGATTTTTTATAGTTTGAAGTATAAAAAAATTATGATTTTTCAAAACTTTTTTTAGATGCTCGTCATTTTCTTAAAAAATTTTTTTTTACAAAGATCCTAGTTCACGGGCAAGATAGAAGTATTCTCTTTAAAATTACTTTTTTTTCTGAACATTTAAACTGAAGTTATGGTGTCTACCGAAAATCGGGCAAATTTTGCAGCCTCCACTTAAACGTCCTCTGTAGCATTGAAAATTTAATATTATGCAAATTTATTTTTTATTTACTTGAATGATGGCAAAATCATTTATTAAATATTTTTAATTTCTATTAAGATAAATTAAATTAGAAAAAAATTATGCAACTTGTTATTTTTTCGCTCAAAAAAGTGAAAGTACCCCTTAATTCCTGTGAAAAAACAACCTTGACGCGCCTTGCTATATATGCCCACTATTTTTTTTTTTAAATTACCCTTTTATGTTATTAAAGGCTTATTCTAACAAGTTCAATCAAAAAAAAAAATTGTTATTTTTTTTTTAATTTGTAAGTGCCATATCCCCTTAATGTAACAGTATAATATATTTGTCTGTAGTATATAGCATGAATAGTTGTATTAAGCCTCGAAATGGTTGTTATTTCACATAAATGTTTCTATAATAGGTAGATGTGAACCGTCAAAGAACAAAATCCGCAGAATTAATTGAGGAGTAACATAAAAAATAGAAGGTGCAATTATCTTATCTGGTCTTTTAGATTTAAAAAGCTGGCATGTCTGTCACTGAACTTTCTTATGCGCATTTAATTAGATCATTAGAATTCAAAATATTTTAAAAATTTATAAATTCTAACGATTTAACCAAAATGCGTATACTAAAGTATATTAGCACACTTATGCCCAGGCATCTTATATTAATTTTAAAGAAATTTGGAATAGTCCGCTATTGTATACATATGAAACAATCAGCAACAATCAGCAACAATACCCGAACTATTCAATATAAGATCAGATGGATGAAACGGAAACTATGACACTATTACAGATGGCATTTTAATTATATATATATATATATATATATATATATATATATAAAATTGAAAATGCCATCTGTAATAGTGTCATAGTTTCCGTTTCATCCATCTGTTCTTATATTGAATAGTTCGTGTATTGTTGCTGATTGTTTCATTCGTATACAATAGCGGACTATTCCAAATTTCTTTAAAATATATATATATATATATATATATATATATATATAAATAAATATATATATATATATATATATATATATATATATATATATATATATATATACTAAATATCGTGGTGGGGGTACATAATATATATCTTGGAAATTGGTCTTGGGAATTAAATAAAAGCAAATAAATCATAATTTCTTTTGTGTAAATTTTTTTGGTGGCTCTGAAAAGAGCCGATTGTTTTTTTCACCAGGCACAGCAGTTTGAATTTCCCGACTGGTAATTGTAGAACGTATAAGTAAAATATATATATATATATATATATATATATATATATATATATATATATAAAATAAAGTATCTAATACCGTGTCCAATACCCATTAGCATCTATGACACTTTGAATTCTCCGTGGCATAGAGTTCACGAGAGTTTCGCAATAAGTGTCTCCGCGAAAGCTCTCCCACACCTGGTTTACGTGCCTGTGTAAAATTGGTTTGGTCCTTGCTCCACCTTCCCAACGTTGAATCATAGCTGACCACATATTTTCAATTGGATTCAGGTCTGGAGATTTAGCAGGCCAAGCAACCAAATCAATTTCTTCATGTTCTGCAAACCAGGATCGCACTAATCTTGATGTATGCACAGCCGAGTTGTCCTGGACAAATGTTATTCTCCCTTCGGGGAAAAAATGTCTAACCGAAGGTAGAAATACATTTTCCAGAATGTCAACGTATTCCATGGAGTTCATTCGGCTCGACACCTGAATTAGTTCACCAGGTCCGGCAGCGCACATCCATCCCCAGTAAGCACAACTGATGCGTCCACTTCGCCGTTTTTGTCGCACATGTTCCGGAAACATCCTAGTATGGTTTGGTCTCCATAGCGGTTTTGCGATGTCTTCGTCGGATGAAAATACTTTTTCATCCGAGAAAATTACATTTGACCAATCAAAATTAGCATTTGCCTGACAAAATCTAAATCTTTCTTCCGCATGCCTTGGTTTGATTTCTATTTTGACTGCAGGTCTTCTGCAATGCAGATTAATATCATGAAGTCGTCTTCTGACAGTTAATGGACTGCAATCCAGATTCAATGCTAATTTCAAATCTCTTGACGAGATAAAAGGTTGGTCCTGCACGGCATTTGCAAGACGAATTGACTGTTCTTCGGTAATAGATCGTGGTCTTCCAGGAATTGCTTTGCTTTGCAAATGTCGTATTCCTCCCGTTTGAAATCTTCGAACCCACCTTATAACACTTCTTCTCTAATAGATTTAAAAAATGCAAAATAAGTAACTATAAACAACTAGGATCATTATATTTAGATTTTATATTCACAAAAACAATAATAAAATAATTGATTCCACATTAATTATATAATATTGAAATAGTTTCCGTTTTATCTATCTGATCTCATATTGAATAGTTCGTGTATTGTTGCTGATTGTTGCTGAATGTTTCATTTGTATACAATTGCGGACTTTTCCAAATTTTTTAAAATTAATATAAGATGTCTGGGAATAAGTGTGTTAATATACTTTCGTATACGCATTTTGGTTGGATCGTTAGAATTTATAAAATTTTATATATTCTAATGATCTAATTAAATGCGCATAAGAAAGTTCAGTGACAGACATGGCAGCTTTTTAAATCTAAAAGACCAGATAAGATAATTGAACCTTCTAAAATTTACACTAAAGAAATTATGATTTATTTGCTTCTTTTTAATTTCCAATAAGAATTTCCAAGATATATATTATTCTGTACCCCCACCATGTTATTAAGTGTATATATATATATATATATATATATATATATATATATATATATATATATATATATATATATATATATATATATATATATATATATATATATATATATATATATATATATTATATATATATATATATATATATATATATATATATATATATATATATATATATATATATATACATATATATATATATATATATATATATATTTATTTATATATATATATATATATATATATATATATATATATATATATATATATATATATACGCAATTTAGGTGGATCGTTAGAATTTATAAAATTTTAAAATATTTGAATTCTAATGATCTAATTAAATGCGTATAAGAAAGTTCAGTGACAGACATGCCAGCTTTTTAAATCTAAAAGTCCAGATAAGATAATTGCACCTTTTTTATATTACTCCTCAATCAATTTTGCGTATTTTATTCTTCGACAGTTCACATCTATCTATTATAGAAACATTTATGTAAAATAAGTAGGTATTAAATGTCAAATACTCAGATTCAATACAGAGAAGATTAAAAGACATATTTCGCGATTACAATACTTACTATTATTATTATAAAAGTTAAAAAAATCGAATAATTTGAAATTAGACATTTGATATCAACATATTAAATGTCAAACTCCTAATTATTTGAATCTTTTCTGTTTTTTTGTCATGATTTATAAAAAAAAAAAAAATCAATAACCATAACAGGTTCCTAATTATTACTTTCTTATATACATACATATTATAAGTAAGTATTGTAATCATAAAGAAATTCGATCTCGAAATTGTAACGTGTGGGCGTGTGTGTGAATATTTTACATTGCTAGCGGCGAGTGTGCAAGAATAAAGTTTTTCTGCCGCGGGTTCGATTCCGAACTTTGAATTTTTTTTTTTTAATAATTCGTATATGTTTACATAAATATTATAACATTGTTAAAATTATGTATTGCTAAAAATAAACATCTGCAGTATCATGCACCGAACTTTCTTATACGCATTTGGGTTAAACCATATCGTAGTTTCATTATTTTTCTAATTTATAATATTTGTTCTAACCTTTAGATTGCTTTTGCCTTAAATACAATTCTTAGAATAAATATTAAATGTCAAACTTCAAATTATTTAAGTCTATTTTGTTAAATAATTGACAGGCGCAGATGATACGATTTATGTAAAAATATATATATTAAGCAGAAATTTAATTTTGAACCAGTACTTTTTTTGGAAAAAAATTCGAAAAAAGTAGTGTTAAATATAAACACCTTTAATTTTTGTAATTAAAACTTTTCTGCAACTGTGACCATTTTTAAGTAATTGCAGAAACTGAAAAAATGACTCGAGTAAACAGGCACTTCAGGTGTGAATATTTTTTTTTAAAATAGGAGGTGCACACCTTAGGCATATTCCAATTTAAAGTTTCATAATTTTAACTGCAACTGTTTAGGCTGTAGAGAACATACACACACACAGACAAACACACGCACACAGACGGACGGCATTCCAAAAAAAAGTCGGAATCTATTCAGGTAAGGTCAAAACGTATATTTCCGTTAAAATTTCGAGTTCGAAATTTTTCATGATTACAATACCTACTTAAACTGCGTATAAGAAAGTAATAATATATAATCACTAACATTTTTTTTTTTTATAATTATAGCGGATCGACTGCAAGGGTCATTATCGCTCTTACATACGTATAGAAGGGTGTGTATGCGAGAGAAAAAAAGAAATATATATATATATATATATATATATATATAAATATAAATATATATATATATATATTTATATATATATATATATATATATATATATATATATATATATATATAATATATATATATATATATATATATATATATATATATATATATATATATATATATATATATATATATATATATATATATATATATATATGTAACAAACGCGCGTCTTATGAGAACGTGCACGCGTTTGGCTCCCTCTTAACTATATGCGTGTAGCGATGTTTCTTCTATACTCACCTGGCGGTTGGTTTTAGGTGGAATCTTCTAATACACAATTAGATATGTCCAGACTAGGATTAGCTCGTGAGAGAATTAAATTGATGCAAGTAATAAATAAGAATTTAATTCAAAACTATAAAGATATAACAATACAAGAGTAAACAATGACTGACAAATACTGGATTAAACTTAAGTTACTTACGAACAAATACTACTCGCTAATCGCAATCTGAACTGAGACCTCGATGTCAAGCGACATCGCGGTTTTATACTCAATTTTGACCTAAATTCAAATGTCCGATATTGTAAACAAATCCCGACCTAGCAACATTTCGTTAAATGACATCGCACAATTTTATGCAACTGTTGCTAGATATGACGTAGCTAGTTGCATTTGCTAATCGCGAATTACCTAGCTCAGCAAAACTGAACTAGGTCGGTACGCAACTAGCTTGATTTGTTACAATATATATATATATATATATATATATATATATATATATATATATATATATATATATATATATATATATATATATATATATATAAAAATCACGAAGTGATACAAGAACAATATTATGAAAAGATTCGAAGACCAAGAAAAACAACGAGGCCGGTGCTGCACTATCAGTGACTGGAAGGGAAAATAGCATAAGGACAACAAAGACGCACTTATGCGATATTAACATGTACAGCGAGAACTGCGTTCGGAATCCTTTTTCCGATGTGGCGGCGCTAGCGTACGCTTTCCAAAAAGTCGGCTCACTAGGTGTGAGCAATTTACTAATCCTTGATCATAATCCGCAAACGTTCGTCACAAATAATCAAATCAATCTCACTTCTCTAATTTTAAGTTACATTCTCCAACTTGTAAGTATGGGACATTATATGTTTAAAGCATGAATCAGTTACGAAGAGTGCAAATTCCAAACAAAAACCTAATATTCTAGATGCATTATCATTTACCCTATCATCTCCAAATTTTTCTAGTGCAGTATCAATAGCGCTCCAGATAAGGTTGTATAAGAAAAATTAAAAAGCTGACGTGTCTGTCACTGGACTTTCTTATACGCATGTTAATTAAATCGTTAGAATTAAAAAAAAATTTGAAATATATTAAAGTTTTATAAATACTAACGATCTAACCAAAGACACATAATGAAGTTCATCGACAGATTTAATATATTATTATACTATATATTAAATTATTTTAAACATGTTATTATTTATAAATTATCCAACTACTACCATTTTTGCAAAAATATCGTCCGCTAATTATATCCGCAATTGTATACAAATGAAACAATCAGCAACAATACACGAACTATTCAATATAGGATATAAAAAGTAAAAAAAATAACTTTTTTTTTTGTTACCAGTACCTTTTCTGAAAAATCATATGAAAAACAGTCAGACTCAATTCAGGGAAGGTCGAAAGATATATTTACGTTAAAATCTCTAGATCAACATTTTTCATGATTACAATACGAATATGAATGTAAAATATTTGAAATTTTGATAAACATAACAAAAATATCGTCCGCTAAATATATCTGCAATTATATACAAATGAAACAATCAGTAACAATACACGAACTGTCGTACATGTATGATTTAGGTAGTCGTATAATAGCGGATGACATTTTTATGGTAGCCACCTTTAGTGCGGAAGTAGCACTACATTACGTAGTACGTCAGTGTATACTTGTATGTGGATCAGCGCCAGACATGCCGTTGCGAGTAGATCAACGGTGGTTCACAGGCGGCCATTTTGTTGGGGGGAGGACTTCGAATTAGTTCGAATTATATACTCCACCAGAATGGCCGCCGTGAGCGTGACCGTCGCTGAGTGATTGTTTTGGCAAATATTGGAATTAAAATTTTTCTGTATTTAAATAACATATTTTTTTATAAGAGCTATATAAATTAAAATACTTAGTTCTATATTTGGATGTTAAATTTAAAATAAATTTTAATGCTAATTAAGTAATTTGTGTTTATTTTTACTTATACACTGTATAATTTTCATTTATAATAAGCGTATTTATTTTTTAATAAGAAATTTAGAGAGAAGCGTATTTATTTTATAATAATTTTTCTTAACGAACGAAATATTATATGTTATTACAAATAACATTTAAAAAGCGCGGCAACTTTTTTAGTTATTATTGCAACATTTAGTTTTTTTTTTAATGGCGTTTGAATAGTGCGTTACATTGTAACAAAATCCGTAAGTCTTACGTTCTACTTGAATTTTATGTATTTTACTTGATTTAAAATATATTAGATTATGTCGTCCAACATGAGTTGCGCTGTGCCAAGTTGCAAATCGAGTGGGTACTGTTTTACGTGGTTTCCGAAAGCTTATAACACTATGTTTAAAAACTGGATTGGGCTGGTAAACAATCCGAAATTATTTAAAATGCCAGAAAAGCAAATTTATCATTCGTATCGGGTCTGCCTTAAACATTTTAGTCCTTGGTGGATTTATATAAATGGTAAAGGCAGAACTACCGTATTACATGGTGCTTATCCAACTTTGTACTTGGATGAGCGGTACGCTGTGCAAGAAGGTAGGAAAACCATTTTAATTTGATAAATGTTTTTATTAATAAAGTAATTTATTTAGATATCCCCATGCCCGATGTAACAAGTGCATCTTCTTTTACATCTTCGTTGAGGGAGCACGATTATTGTGTTTCAGTGCGACCGGAAGGTATAAAATATTTTTGCTTGGTTTAACTTGAGCTAATAAAATATTGTTTTCAGAGGTATCGAGCAAGGGTAATCATCGTCAAACCAGAAAATCGAATCGTAAGTCATCAAATTAATTTTCAATTTAAAAATAACATTTTATAGTTTACATTTAATTCAGATACGACAAATTCACCGCAAAGTAGCAGAATACGAAAGGACTGGAGTTTGTTTCTGCTACCAAGCGTCCAAAAATCTGTGCTAATGCTGGTAACAGCAAGAAGCATATTATATGCTTTTTGGTAACGGGATGTTTATTGCCAGACGTAAAACCATAACTACTACACGCACACTCACACACGTCATTTCAAAAATAATCGGAATCGATTCAGGGAAGGTCAGCAGGTATATTTCTGTTAAAATATCGAGATGTAAATCTTTCATAATTACTATACTTATACTGCGTATAAGAAAGTAAAAATTAATTTTGTTATAGCAAAATAGGAGAAATTTTGATTTTATGGCACTACTTTAAACCTTACCTTCAAGTAACTGTTATTGATTCCATACATTATGTGAATGAATTAAACATTTTCTAGACCAATATTATGTTTGTGAATAGTTTAGTTCAATTAACAGCTCAGTCTAAGCTTGAATATATTTATTTTAAAGATCTTATGGAAATATATTGATTTTATTTCCAAATATAGTTTTTTTTTATTCTATGATTAACATTGTTAATTAGATTGCAGTAGATTTATAGAGCGAAATTGAGAAGACGATTTTTTCCACAGCGTTCCAATATATTTCAGGGTAGAAATAATTTTACCGACCGGCAATAAATTACCGGTCGAATCAGTAAAATTATTTATACCTTGAAGTATATCGGAATGCTGTGGATAAAATTGTCTTTTCATTTTTTATCTGTACATCTATCGTTTTCTAATGCATATACCTATCTCTCTCTCATATATCTATCTCTGTCTACTATGTCTATCTCTTTCTATACGTCTTCTTAAACTTCCAAACCCAACCCGTACACAATATTTCATATGCCCAAGTTGTCGGAGTCTATTTTCAGTTATATTACTGACACCCCCTGGCCCACAAATTTCCCTAAGTGACCTTTCCTGCTGTTCCTTGGGGTAGATCAACTACTACCGGAGGACAATTATATAGGCATAACGTCCACTAATAGACGTGAGAAGTATTGAATGTTATATTGAAAATAACTTAAATTTTGTTGTAACCGGTACCTTTTCTGAATATACTTTTCAAATAAAATATTTGCGAAATATTAAAATCTTTATTTTCATTCTTACTAATTTTGCTGTAAGTACTACCATTTTTGAGTTAAAGCAGAATATTAAAACAACACTCTTTTTTTTGAAACCAGTACCTTATTTGAAAAATATTTTCAGATAAAAGTTAAGCGAAATATCTATTGTTTTCATTCTATAAATTTTGCTGTAAAAACTACCGTTTTTGAGTTATAGCAGAATATGCAAAAAATGAATAGAGTAAACATGCACTTCCTGTGGCAGTATTCTTTTCAAAATAAGAGGTTTTTCTTCCAGGCACATACAAATCTTAAGTTTGAAGTTTCATAACTGTATCTTATACCGTTTAGGCTGTAGAGCGCACACATACACACAGACAGACTCACACACATACACACACAGACAGACGTCATCTCAAAAATGGTCAGACTCAATTCAGGGAAGGTCAAAAGATATATTTCCGTTAAAATCTCGAGATCAAAATTTTTCATGGTTACAATACTTACTTATACTGCGTATAAGAAAGTAAAAAGAGACAAGCTTTGTACCACTCGTTCTATTGGAGTCGACATAGCGTGATCTATGACTTCATTTCATGTGTACAAAATGAATCCAATAGGCAAAAATAGTAAGCACGTGACTAAAGACGCGGGGTTCGAATTTGTTCACGTTCAACGCTGAGAGACATGTTAACCTTATGGCCAGAATCGGCGGCTCATTTATTTTGAGACATTACACTTGCATTTGTCGATGAATCAATGAAAAAAATGAATATGTTAGGGGCAATAGACTAACCTTTATGTTATTCGCGAAAAATATCAAAGTAGCTGACCTCTTGCGGACAAAATTTGTACTGGAGCACGTAGGAAAACAAACCATTTCATCATATGGGTTTGTGTGTTAAAGTTGATCGTTATATTAAATTTTATGCATTTTTGTAAAAACCTGCCTTATTTATTCGTAAAAGACGATAATAACATAAAATATATAAAATTAGGAATAATATACAGTAACATTTAATCGATTTAGTATGGAAAAAAGTAAATGCAAACAGTATTGTTTGGTGCCAGTGTTCTTATTATCGTACGAAAGAAACAACCATACATTTTTTTCCAAAAGATCAAAATGCAAAGAAAATTTTTAATGTCGCTTGATAAATGTTTTATGTTTAGTTAAGAAATATAATTGTGTAGTAAAGAGAAAACTAGCGTAATTTTCACAGGTTCTTTATTAATGTAAATGTATAAAAATAATACAAGTATTATGATTTAATCTATGGCAATATTTTATTAAAATATACATATTTTAGACAATCAAGCATTTTTTTACAAAATTCTGTATCACGTTTTATCTTAATTATATGACAATTTTTATCGTACTCTGCATAAAAAAGTGTGAGCAACTTTGGATGATGATGGTGTGGATCCCAAGTTACCCCATACCTGTTCCATTTCAGTACAACTAAGTTGCTCTAAAGTCTCGTTTCTAAAATCAAATAAATTATTTATTATACATACATGATACTTAATAATTAATTATAAACCGTACCTGTTAGCATAAATTAAAACTGCCACGATATGTTTACATTTGCCACCTAACCCAGCTTTGCATGTGCACGTACCTTGCCAATTTTTATTTTGATATAAAATAATGTTTATTCGATGAGGTACTGCATTTAAGTTGCTCGTTTGCAAGCACCATCCTACAAGTTCAATGTTTGCAGGATATTTTTTAAATCCGTATAACGTTATGTGCTTCACCCTCAGTAATTGGACGTAAATTACTCCCAATATAGTGAAAAATATCACCCAACTGCACCTTGCACTGACTCATCGTTCGCAACGATGAAAAGTTTATGAAAGAAATGGACGAAAACGTAACAATTAAAAGAAATATTTAATACAAAACCAAAACACGTATGAAACCTCAATGGCAATGCGGCTTAAACTGGCTTTGTTTTCCTACTTGCACGGCCATTTTGTAGACAACAGCACTGCCACCTACATTCAGAGTTTTTCGCGTATAGTGTTTATGCAATTGCGAACATCTTTAATAAAGCTATATTTTCAAATTGAAAATGCATTTTATGTTAAATTCGCCTCTGCACATGTGCGACCATGCGCAATATGCTGCGTTTGTTTTGCTTCGTTGTAGAAAATGTAAAAATCCAAACAAACGCAGCATATTGCGCATGGTCGCGCATGTGCAGAGGCGAATTTAACATAAAATGCATTTTCAATTTGAAAATATAGCTTTATTAAAGATGTTCGCAATTGCATAAACACTATAACATAAAGGTTATTCTATTGCCCCTAACATATTCATTTTTTTTATTGATTCATCGACAAATGCAAGTGTAATGTCTCAAAATAAATGAGCCGCCGATTCTGGCCATAAGGTTAACATGTCTCTCAGCGTTGAACGTGAACAAATTCGAACCCCGCGTCTTTGGTCACGTGCTTACTTTTTTTGCCTATAGAATTCCATAGCGTGTTTGAGCGAGATTCTGTGGTATGAGAGACTCAGAATAGCTATCCAATTCTACAGAATGTACAAGCAAATAAATTTTACGAATTTTATTTTGGCGCAAAATCGAAATGAACGCTTCTATAGTTAATTGAACAATGCGCGTATGAACATATGGTTTATGTCTTAATGTGTCAAGCGAGTAAACACTTGCGAGATGTTTATGACCCCGGCTTAGGTATACGAAACGAATGCACCACGCAGTGTTCCTTTGTGGATGGTGGTAAAAAATTATATTAGTTTGTGTTGGGTGCTGAAGTGATAAGCAGTATTATTAATATTACTGTGTTGCAGTGACTTGTGAGTGATTGTTGCCGAAATTATTGGATTAATAGCAAACGTGATGAATGTGAGTAAATAACTGTTATTTTGTACGTGTTTCCTTATCATTCCCGAAATTATAAATAAGTTGTCGTTTGTACATTGCTGTAAGCTTCTCCTTCCTGAAATCACAGGTTGTTTGAGATTGTACATTGCAGTCGATTCATCCTGTCTATGTATTTCTCTGCTAGGACATAATTTCTGGTACATGGGCCGTTTGGGATACAATCTGGCTGTCTATTAGGACAGCCAGATTGTGTATCTGGTTTGGGCCTGGGTTGGTCAGATTGACTGTGTGTCGATCAATGTAGTTGTAGAAAGCCGGATTGTTATCTGGTTTGGGCTTGAGCAGGACAGATCGACTGTGTGTCGATCAATGAAGTTGTAGTTAGCCGGATTGATATCTGGCTTGAGTCTGGTCAGATCGTCCAATGTTGATGCAAATAGTAGGATTGTTATCCGACTTGGGCCTGGGCAGGCCAGGTCGACCGGAGTGCCGACCTATATAGCTGTAGATAATCGGATTGTTATCCGGCTTGGGCCTGGGTAAGTCAGATCGATCAATGCAGAAATGTGTTTTTGGGCATGAGCAGGCATATGTGATTTTTGTGCCTAAGCAGGCATTTGTGCTTTAGGCCTGTTGACCAGTTATTCAATGAATTGAATTTTATTTTGATCCTAATTCTCTATGTTGCCCGTTGGGCGTATGAAAGTGTGTGGATTCTGTGTGTAATCCAAAGTGAGTTGTTTTGTGGCAACACAGAGTAACATGGTGTATTTTTATATTCATGTGAACATGATAACGCGTAGACCGGGAGACGTGTGCTACGGCTTCAAGGCGCCCACTCACCGAAACATTTGCCCAAATACAATATACGAATCCATAATTGCAAATAAATGTAATCCTTTGATATCGGCAATAGGCTATGCTAGACTCAATTACTTTAATTTATCATGATTTACGTTTTATAATTATCTTACAATAAAAAATAAACTTCCGCTTAACATAAAGAAATAAATCTCGATGTCGCGGACGTGAAACTGACAAATAACACTTTTTTTTATATTTGGTTTATATTTTAATGAAATTTTTATTTTGGTATGTGCATTATGTTCTGATTTGTCTAATTGATTATTCGGAGTTATAGACATCACATTTTAGTATCTTATTGCACCCCTAAAATGTTCATGTTGCCATTTCCAAATGTAGCAATTTGCTTCTAGCAAACCAAGTACAGCGCCAGCTAGAGGTTCAGAAAGTGAAATTGTTTGCATAATTAGCAAGCATAAATATATTTTCACAAAGTGTAAGCCTATTTATAAAGATTTCGTAGAACATAAAAATTAACAAACATAATCACAATAACCATTAATAGCGATATCGCTATATGTCAAGAAACTTAAACTTTTGGCAAAGGCATTACGTCTCATACAATCTTAATACCAACCCATACATTCGGATCACCGCAGACAATCAATGTCAGACCGCGATTATAGCTATTCGCTACACTAGACATCTCATTCCGAAAGCTTTCTATCTCTGAGTCACACTTAGACTAATACAAACCATAGACTGAATTTATGAAGAGCCTAATCAAACCCACTTTCATTCTGAGCCATAAAATTCTCGAAAATACGTACTTTTAATCTGGGGTACAAGATTTCATTGGCTCATTGATAAGTATTCTTACACCTTGGCTAGCATGCACACTTTCATTTACACCAGACTGTAAGCTGAACACATCATTTGCATCCTAAGAACTACATCCTTTCTTGTTAGGTTCCCATACAATCAAAATATGTATCCCAAATCTTTGCATTACATGCACAAGTTCATACTCTTTCCCATTTATGTTTCTAAGATTCCATGTTGAAAATCAAACACAAAACGTTATTGATATTGTCACGAACTGGAGGCTGGCATGTGACGTGATTTTAACTTAACTTGAATGTACCGGCCAAGACTATACTTACACAGGGCTTAGGATCATAATGAAAGGTGAACACAAGAGGTCGTCAAGTGTAATATCAACTTTACTTACATGGTAGTTACACTATTCATGTTAAACTGATTCTACACAAATTGATATTTAGTTATACAATTGATATACGACTATACCAGGAGTATGATTGTGTTTCTCCCTCCCTCCCCATGCGTCTTTTATAAGATTTACCCAACATTTGTTATCAATATGTAGTGCAACCACTTCTTGTGAGGGATGTGATCTCTGTTTCGCATATGCAATATGCAAAGTGATGCAGTACTTGTTTTTATGTGTTTAGCAATGTCATAGGGTTAATTCGGGATCTGATCTAAAGCTCACCCATCTGGTTGCAATATGCACCGTGTTGCATTATGTGTTATTATGTGTTTTGTGGCTGGCTGGGATAAAGTACAAAAAGATTCTGTCGCCTCTGACAAAACATAGGTTGCAAGAAAAAATTTGTCGTTTACAAGTAAGGTGGTATTCTAAACACATACATATTATTAATTGGTTTCCTTTATCTATCCCAGCGGATGTACTAAGTGTGTTAATTATGATAGTGTAATTTCTTACAACCGTAGTAGGCGGTCCATTGCTATATCATGGTTTGTAACGGTTACTTTATTATATTAATTTTCAATTCTTCCTTGGTTGATATTACGGTATGGCTGGGGTAAGGGTTTGCGTAATGTTTTTGTGTTCTGGGCAGGAGTGCGGCAGGAGCAGGCGGCGCCTGTGACAAAAATTTTGATGGCGGCGCCAGTGTCAAAATTTTTGATAGCGGCGTCTGTGTCAAAATTTTTGATGGTGCACATTGATGGTGAACATTAATTAAAAACATTTGTATCAAAAACTAATATTATAAATATTTTGCATGCCTAGGTGATAAGAGTCCCAACAGCTATAGGTTCGGACACTTTAATTTTTAATTCTCTAGTAGCATTTTTAAGTAATACGTCATGAATAAAAAAATAATGAATAATTTGAAATACTATAATTTTTAGGCTTATGTTTAGGGATATTTAATTGACTGTTTTTGTTATATTCTTAACGCATTGAAATAAAAAACACTCAAAGATTTAAATAGTCTGTGTAAACCTTTTTATTTAAAATACAAAATTACAAACACAAGAAAACAGATAAACAACAATAATAAATGAAAAATATAATATTTATAATATAAACATAATACATATTATACGGTAAATTAAATACAAACAATGTAAATATATCATTAAATAAATTTTACTTTCCTAGCTCTTAGCAATGAAAAAGTTTGGATAATATCATGAATATCAAGTTTATCCAGTATGTCAGACTCAATTAAAATTATTGCGTGATCTGATAATCTATTTTGCGCCATTGTGGAGCGTAAATAACTCTTTATGGTTTTTAATTTCGAAAAAGACCGCTCCGCGGATGTAACTGACACAGGTAATAATAAAAGAATACGGAGTGCTACAGTAAAATTTGGATAAACTCCTACTAAATCATTTAAATAAATATACTGAATTATTTGGAATATATCTTTTTTTGAATTCGTAATAAATACTTGACATTGTAAAATTTCTTCACATAAATCATCTGCGTCAATATTAGACTGATTTTCATGAGTTAATTTCGCTTGTAATTTTTTTGCAGCATGATAAAAGGTATTCCTTATTTTGTAAATTATCTAATGAATATAAAAATTGGAATGAATCCATATGTTCTTTTAAGGGGACATTACATGTTGCAACTTTGAAAAAACCGATTTTATTTTTTTTGCTTTTTTTCTAAGCTGCCGAAAGGCCTATGCGATCCGGAAAGTTTTACAGCTCCTACGGCCACTTATACACAGGTACCTCCCGAGCGCTCAGCGGAGCGCCGGTTCCGCAGGGTTATTATGTTTCATTTTTGGGGAGCCATTTCGATTCAACCATCTTTTATCTTGCAAATTATTATTATGATTCCGACGCCAATTTCTTAATTAAGGGTCCGCAACACGCTTATATGTTCAATTTCACGAGAATTGGGAAATGCTTTCTTTGACATCATCCGCCATATTGGATCTGTGTACTCTCATTATTGCAATTTGATAACAAAATCAAGTTAATATAGTGTCACAACATATTAAGGAATATTTTCGTTCACATTGGTGACACGGAAAAATTATTATTGCAGTCGGAACCAATGCGAAAACTTTAAACGCGTTTTTCTCGGAACTACTTCTTTGTTTACTGTGTCGTCGATTGCGGTCAAACGACTCGACCAATTGACTTGGAACGAATTGGGCTGAAAACTAGACAAAATTTATTGGATCCTGAACTTATTTTCATTCAATTATTGTTAAATTTTACTATTTTTTATCACGTTTTAAAGGATCTTTCTCATAAACCATTTTCAAAAAATCGATTATTTTTTTTTTACAAGATGTATTCGTAATTGCATTAAGAATGCGGTTTTAAAATTTTAAATCGATAGCTATAATATTTACTGGGATGTTACATGCATTATATAGGCGATGATGACAGTAAAACATTCAAGAGTATATTACTAGCAAATCCGTATGGAGATAATTTTTTAGTCACAAAACTTGAATGCTTTATACATGTTCGAAAACGAATGTTCAGGCGTCTGAAAGACGTAAACAAACCATCACTGAAGTCAAAAAATTAAATAAAAAAGAAGCGGAACAAAACGCAGATATTGCCGTATCTAAACCATCGGCAAAAAAATGTAAATTGGCAAACGAAATAAAAACTACAGATTTGACTAGAAAATTGATGAAGAAATGTTCTTTATACTATGGATTAGCCATCCAAAATTATTCAAATTCAATCAAGGTTATGAAAAAGGCAGTTTGGGCTCTTTACTATCACTCTGTTTCCACTGACGACAACCATCAACATCAACATTGCAACGCCGATTGGTGCAAGTATCTAAAATCGTTGGACTCTTGTACTGCTTATCAACATTCACCAGCTCTAGAACCTAACATATTGGAATATATAAAGCCAGTATTTGAGAGTTTAACTGACGATGATTTGCTGGAACGATGCCTGGGAAAAAATACGCAAAACAGTAATGCGAGCTTCAATAACATGATATGGTCACTTGCTTCAAAACAACATTTCAGCGGCAAAAATGTTATTGAATCGGCGACTGCTATATCTACTTGCGTATTCAGTGATCGCCAAAATAAACTTCAGAAAATCATGGAAGTCATGGGTGTTAAAATTGGTGTATAGGCATCCGCACATGTAGAATATAGAGATTCTAAACGCATCTCTATATCAGAAAAACGCATGAGCGAAACTTCAAAAGAAGTGAGAGTTACACGAAAAAATCAACGCCAAGCCCAAAAAGATGCATATGAAGAGATGCATGGCTTACTATATGGTCTTGGGATAGACGATTAAGCAATTGTAAGTCGATTTTTTATGTTAAAAAAATTTTATCATAGAAATAATAACACCCAAAACTTTAAACGCATTTTTCTCGAAACTACATTTTCAAAACTTGCTGCCATCGCTGGCAAATATCTATACGTCCGATCGGTTTAAATCACCTACATTTTGCTGGTAGCATGCAATATTGTTTTGTATTGACTGAACCACAATTTGACCCTCAATAGTAAAAATTGGCTTCTATAGAGAGTTCTAAAATTGAAAAAAGGCCCATTTTTTCCACTTCGTTTAAAAAAGCGTGTCTTTTTTTAAATTTTCAAGAAATCGGTTAATAGTGGTTCATTCCCTAAGTATAAGTCTAAGTATAATCTCAATTTTGTTTTTTGTCGATATCTTTACTAGGAGCAGAGCTACATTGGCAGCAAATGTGCGTTTTCAAAATGAGGACTCGACTTGGCGCCTTCTTAAAGCAGGCATTTCAAACAAGAAATTTTGATAGATAGTCCAAGATGTATACTTTTATGTGCAATTTTTTTTTATGATAAATAAAAGGATACTTAAAAAAATATATACAAAAAAAGTAGTTTTTTTAAAGTGATTTATGAGAAAGACCCCTTAAGCTTTACAATATTATGCTTAAGGCGCGATACTTGTAGTGATAAAAGTAGGAAAAACGGTGGTTGGCATATTCGTTCTGAAGCTAATACACATTACTTTATCATACTTGAAAAAATGTGATTATGTTCACAAAGGATGTCTCTACACGGGTCCGTGCTTAAATCTAATGTACGTTTAATTATACTAATTTAAATAAATACTAAATATTATCAAATTGATATTTTTTTTTTTACGGCATTGCTACGCCTACATAAGTAAGATTTTTACGAAAAACTTCACGGAGCAGTGTAGTTTAACAACTAAACCTTGCATACGTTTAAAAAAAATGCATTACCGTTCCTAACTATTGTTTTATTTCGAATATACGAGCAGGTGTTTTTAATAAGAATTATGATGGATAGATGTCTCTACTATGGCAATTTGTTCGAAACAATAATATTATCGCTTTGCCTTTCGTCTCCTTGCAATTGAATTATACATACATATATATTATTAGAAAATCTTTGGTTCTTTGGTGATTAACGGCAGAAATTATTTTTCGTTTTTACAATACTATTTTATAAATTGGAATACTTTTTTATATTTCTAAAATTATCGATGTGATCTTCACTATATTATTTCAAATTCTAATAATGTTTTATTTAACCCTTTAAAATTATCTATTCGGTCTAAATTATTTTATTCCAACTTCCAATAATACGATTATATATCCTTTGTCGAAATGAAAAAATTGATAATCATTGTTACCGTTTTGGCGGGAAAAATATATTTAATATAAATGTAATTACATAAAACTATATTTGTTACATTGTATGAATATTAAAACAAATCTGATCCAAATATGCGAATGTTTTAATTGCTATTGAGTATTCATGTGCAAACGACAATTGATTTTTGTTGGAATATTGAATAATGAATGTTTTTCATATATCGTGTAATTTGTGTTGTTTTGTTTGTCATACCAACGCATACATATATAAATTATGGCAAAAGGTGAAAAAGATACCAAACGAAATCTCCGTTTATCTACCCGTAGACAGGCATATTCTAGAGAAAAAGCTGGCGTGTCCGTCACTGAACTTTCTTATTTTTTTTTCTTATACGTCTGAGGTTCAGCGGCAAACTATCCACATGCTCGTATATATACAACGTAAAGTCAATGCAGTAGGCGTGAGAAGAATTAAATGTAATATTGAAAATAATTTATTATTTTTGTAAAACAATATCTTCTCTGAAAAATATTTTTAAATAAAAGTTTTGCGAAATATTAATATCTGTTATTTTCATTTTTATTAATTTTGCTGTAAGTACTACCGGATTTGAGTTAGAGCTGAATATTGAAAATCACTCGTATTTTGAAAACAGTACCTTTTCTGAAAAATATTTTCAAGTAAAAGTTATGCGAAATATTAATATCTTTTATTTTCATTCTGATAAATTTTGTTGTAAGTACTACCGTTTTTGAGTTATAGCAGTATATTGAAAAAGCTTATTCTTTTATAATAAACAGATAATGGAAACGAATTTGAGAAAAATTCATCGGGCCTCGCCGGGGATCGAACCCAGAGCCTTTGGATTTACGCTCCATTCATTTCATTTCAAAATTTCTTTATTATTTAAATTTTTATTACAGATTAATTAATTAATCTATTTGGAACGCATGGCGGGTTTTGTCAGAGATCCTACTCACAAAGGAGTTTAACAATGAGATGTGTATGAAATAACAATAGTATAAAAAGTAAATTTTATAATAATTGTGATTTTGTTTTGTGAGTTTTGGATTACATATGGGAAAAGGAGGAAATAAAAAACCCATTTATTTACAAATGAAAAAACATTTTTTGTAAAACTTAAATCTACTCTTAATTAATTAAAAACAATTAGGTTGTGGTGATGGATGGTATAATAATGTTAGTTGTGCATGATATGTTTAGAATTTTGTGTAGTTGTTTTTTGTATGTTGAGTGTAGTTTGGTTTGGTTGGCTGATGCTCTATGTGTGGTGGTGGTTGTATATGCATGAGGGGCCTGCATGTGGGATATGTTGTATTTTTTAATAGCTGGTTGTATTTATGTAGGGTTTGTGTGTTTAGTGTGTGGGTATGAGATGAGGTATGATTGGTGTGCTTTTGTTAGGTGATTTGCTCTGGGGGGCGCTCGTGGTATACTGGAAGTAATTCGTAGGGGAGCTTGTGCTTTGTCCTGAAGGGAACGTTGTGTGCTTTGATGAGGGTGATGTTTTGAATGAGTGGATTGGGGTTGGTAGTAGTTTGTGTGTAAAATTTTTGTGCTTGTTGAGTGATGTAGTCATTGATGTAAGGCATGTTGGTCAGTAGGTGAAGGTCTGTGATGCGAATGTATCTTGAAGTCTGTGCGGCAAGGCGTAAACATTTATTTTGAAACCTCTGGAGTGGCAGGGTAGTAGTGTATGGGGCGCCACACCAGGCTGGAGCTGCGTAGGTAAGGATTGGTCGTAGGAGGGATTTGTAGAGAAGAAGTTTGGTTTTAAGGGATAATGGGCTGTTTTTGGTTAGAAGGCAGTATATATTGCGGAGGGATATTTGAGTTTTTAGGATAAGTTGTTGAATGTGGTGTGCATGATTGAGTCGAGGTGTGAGATGGAAACCGAGGTATTTAACATGTTTTATGGTGGTGATTTTGTGGTTGTGAATGACTAAAGGCGTGTGTATTTTGAGATTAGTGTATTTCCGTGTGAAGACAATGGCTTCGGTCTTGTCGGCGTTTATAGTTACTTTCCATTTGTCCCAGTATTGATGCAGGATATTGATGTGGATCTGTAGCTGTTTGATAGCCACCTGTGCGTTATGGCTGTGCGCATAGATGGCGGTATCGTCAGCATATAATGCGGTGCGTGTTTTAGGGAAAGTTGGGAAATCGCAGAGGTAAAGGTTGAAGAGTTTGGGGTTTTCCAGCCACGATTGGTCTGGGATCGGAGAGGGTGTCATTGATTTTGACTCTAAAGGATCTGTTAGTGAGGTAGGAGTGTAAAAGTTTGATTAGGAATAGAGGTAGGTTATGTTTGATTAATTTGTGGATTAACCCTATTATCCATACTTTATCGAATGCTTTTTCTATGTCTAACAGGGTCATAGCAGTCACATTATCTTTGTTGAAATTAATGGCTATATCTGTCGCAATTCTGCACACCTGCTGAACAGTATTGTGTTTGGTTCTGAAGCCGAACTGAAAGTCAGGTGTGATTTTTTGCTTTTTGTCTATGACTTCGAGGCGGAAAAGGATGATTTTCTCAGCTAGTTTGGAAAGGGTACTAAGTAGGCTGATGGGGCGGTAGCTGGTGGGTGTTGAGTGGTTTTTATTGGGTTTAGGGATGGGATGAACCGTGGCTGTCTTCCAAGAGGAGGGGAAGTGATGGAGGATAAGGATGGCGTTAACCAGGTAGTGCAGTTGGACGATAGCTTTTCGGGAGAGGTTCTTGAGGATGATGTTTTCGATGGAGTCTGGACCGGGTGACTTGCGATTGGGAAGGGTTCTGATTATTTTTAATAGTTCGGTAGGAGTGGTAAGGAATTTGTGCATCTGATGTTTGTTATAGGGGTGTATAGTGTTTAGGTATGATTGTGTAGATTGTATGATGTCTGTCTGGTCTGGTGTGTCGGGGGTGTTGGATATATGTATTTGTTCGAATGTGTATGCGAGTGTTTGTGCTTTTTGTCTGTCGGTAATTGATTCTATGTTGTTGATAATGAGGGTGGGGATAGTTTTAAAAGGTTTCTTGAGGTTTCGGGTGAGTTTCCATAATAAGTTGTCGAAAGGGTTGATTGATGAGAGCTTGGTGGTCCAGGTCTCATTTCTATGTCTTTTGATTCCTGTTTTGATTTTGTTGTTTAACGTGTTTAGTTCGAGTCTGTGTGTAGTGAGTTGGGTTCTCTGCCATTGTCTACGGACGTGGTTGCGGTATGTGATGAAGGTGGTTATGTGATCAGAAATGGGGTCGAGGTGTGGTTCAATAGTGATTAGTTGTGTGTGTTTCTGTTTTGTTTTCAGTATAGTGCGTGTAAATGAGTGTATTTCGTGTTCAAGTTGTTGAGTGTTATTTATGTTGTTGTTAATGGTGATTGTTGAGTCAGGGGTTTTTTGAAGGAGGTCCAGTCAGTGTGTTTGAAGGATGTTATTTGTCTTGTGTATTTATTTGTGTGTATGTTATGTAGTTGAAAGATGATTTAATTGTGGTCTGAGCTTAGTTCCGGGAGGGATTCTGGGTGGGAGATGTTAGGGACGTTTTTGTTTATGATTATGTCTATGTATGTGGGAGTAGTAGAGTTTTCAGGGTAGTGTGTGGGGATGTCAGTGTGACGAATGATGGCGACGTGTGAGTTGATGTATCTGGAGAGTGTGTTTCCGTTGGTGTTGTTTCGGTGGCAGCCCCAGTTAGAGTGGTTAGCGTTTAGGTCGCCGACTAGTATGGTTTTGTTGTGTGTCATGAGTGTGGAGATGTCTTGGGCGGTGAAGTGGTTTGTGGGTCTGTTGTATGCTGCGATGATGGAAGTGTTGTTAGCGAGCTTTATGTGTATGGTTTCGAGGGAGGTGTGGGGTGTGTGCATGAGTGTGTGGTTGACTGTGTGTTTTATTAGCACTGCAACTCCTCCAGAGGGTTTGCGCGTTTGCTGCGGTCGGTCGTGTCTGTGTACTATGAATTGTCGTAGTTTGAGGGTGTGGTGAGGTGATAGGTGTGTTTCGTTGAGTAGCATTATGTCGATGTTATGATTGTGAATGAAGAGCGCAAGCTCCCCCGTCTTACCCAATATTCCATTCGCGTTCCATGAGCAGATGGTGATGGATTGTGTGTTGGCTGGCTGGTGTGTCTGCATTATCAGTTGTTGATGATGTCGTATGAGACGATGGTGGATGCGAATTCAATGAAAGTGGTGAATATTTGTTCCGGTGTGATGCAAGGCTCTAGGCGTTGATTTAGGTCCCTCATGGCTTGTATTATATTTTGCAGTTTGATTTATTGATTAAGTTTCTTTAATTCTGCGAAAAGACTATTTGTTGAGTTTGTGTTTTGATTAACGTGGGGATTGGGCTCAGGGGGATTGGGCTCGTGGGGGTGTTTTGGTAGTAGTGGTAGTTAAGGTGGTAGTATGTTGCTTAGGTAGGAGTGGGAAGTTCATATTGACGTTACTGGTAGATGGAAGAGGGTTTGGCAACAGGGGTTTTTTCCATATGTTGAATTTGGGGGCGGGAGCAGGAATGTATTTAGGTGTTTGTTTGTTTATTTGTGGGTTGGTGTTGTTTCTTCGCTGGTTTTGTTGCGTGTCAAGTGCGTTGATTTTTTGTTTGTACACTGGGCAGTCTGTGGAGTTTGCCGGATGTGCGCCAGTGCAATTGAAACATTTTGCTGGTACATCAGGTTTCTTTAAGCATTACGCTCCACTGCTCTACCAATTGAGCTAATCATTATATTTTCTGATAAATATTTTTAAATAAAAGTTCTGCGAAACATTAACAGCTTTTATTTTCTTTCTGACTAATTTTACTGTAAGTACTACCGTTTTTGAGTTATAGAAGAAAATGCAAAAAATGATTCAGGGAAGGTCAAAAGATATATTTCCGTTAAAAATCTCGAGATCGAAATAATTTCGACAAAATTTTTCATGATTACAATACTTACTTATACTTCGTATAAGAAAGTAAAAATGGTAATTTACAAGATTTAATTTTATTTTTGTGAAAAGTAATATTTATAAAGTACAAATACAATAGTATTTGAATCAACTCAAATTGATAATACCTTTTAAACTTCAAGACCCGCGACATACTCGTAGCCTGGATTCCGAATACAGAAACTCAAAAAATATTAATGTTATCGTCTAATTTACTAATAAAATTGGAGAATATTGAAGCACAACCCTACATTGTTAGTGCGGTTGAAGTGGGGCAGCGGAGAGTAGCGTTTGGGACTGCCTCTTTGCTTCCTCGCCCTTTACACTTGTAACAACTTAGATACCCAGGGATTGCAAGTATCGCGCCTTAACAATACTACACTTAACATATTCCGCATAACATAGCTCGCAGTGGACTGTTGTTGTTCTGTTGAGTCCTGACTCTATAGGTTTACTAGTTTTAGGGTGGGGGAGGCTCATCCCTACTTCAATACTGAACATGGCCAAATAGGAAAATTTCAAATATTCGAATTTTGAATATTATTTTATACCATCTTATTAAGAATACTTTGGAATATAGACAGCATAATTTTTTTTAATTATTACATTACAAAAATACATAGAAACGACCTCTAAATACAAAACTTTCAAAATTTACTTTTTTTAAATGTAAAATGCAAATCGCTATATCCTTTTTATTTTTTAATCAAATTTCAAAATTCATAATGTTTTAAAATATTATTACATTTAGTTTCATGGTAATTCTTTTAAAAGATGAAAATACGAAGCGAATTGCATATAACAGCATCCAACATGGCGGTCCGTTTTTTTTGCTGCGTTTGACATTTTAATTGTAATATAAGTTTTTAGCGCCGCTTCCCGCCGCTTAAATTTTTACACATTTATATACATAATACTTTACAAGATCAAAAATAAAAAATTACCCGATTTCCGTAATTTATATTTTAACTGGCGGCTGACCAGCAAACAAATATTTACTACGCTGCGAGGATTCCTACTTTATATACATAATTTAACAAAAATCGGCATCTTATACCTACATAATTCTGTTATCAGTACTTGCGAATATTAAGAAGTATATGAATGAAAATAGAAGAAGTGAAATATATATAGAGATACGATATTTGGTACACATATTAATTATATGTGAAATTTAAGTATTATGTAATTAAATTTTTTAAAATTCCAAAAATTGCGTTTGGGACGGCCAGTTGATAACGCGTGCTAAGCAGAAATTCTTCATCTGCGCGGCACAGTACAGGGATCACAACTTTGACCAGTAAAAAAAAACCTACATTTTGCTGGTAGCATGCAAAATTGTTGACGGTAATATGTTGAGTTTCGAATAAAATATGAATTTTTACTATGTTACTACGTTTTTGGATTATTCAAGAAGTGATCACACTTTCGTTCTGTGTTTTCAATATAAATTATGTTTTTAAATTGACTAGATATACCTACCTATTTTGTGTAAAACTCAAAATATTACCGTCGATAATATTGCTTACCAGCACAAAAATGTATGTTTTTATTTTGCAGATCAAAGTTGTGATCCTTGCACTGTGCCGCGCAGATGAAGAATTCTTTCCGAGCACGCATTATCAACTGGCCGTCGCGACCGCAATTTTTGTAATTTTTAAAAATGTATTAACATAATACTTAAATTTCACATATAATAAATATATAATAAGAGTTTAAAGTTTCATAACTTAAGCTTCAACCGTTTAGGCTGTAGAGAGCATACACACATACACACACAGACACACACACACACACACACACTCACTCACACACACACACACACTCACTCACACACACACACACAGACGGATGTCATTCCAAAAATAGTCGGAATCGAGTCAGAGAAGGTCAGAACGTGTATATCCGTTAAAATCACGAGATCGAAATTTTTCATGATTATAATACATAGTGCGTATAAAAAAGTAAAAAGCGTGTGACTGCTTTAGGAATGAAAATATTCAGTGGTATTTGTGGTTCATCTAGTGGAGACATCAAACGGAATTCGTGGGTTGTATGAGCAGTACCATACTATAAAAAATGTCGTACATTGATTAGGTTAGAGTCAAATGAGATAGTATTACTATGTCGAAAAATGTCGAATGAAAGGTTAACAAAAAAGATTTATATAGGAGTGTTGAATGGTGTGCGGATGCGAGGCCGTCCTAGGAGTTAATGAATAAACGTGATTGAGAAAGGATTTGCCTGAAAGAAAAGTTACGAGCAAGCGGAATACAAGAACGTGTATATATAGCTTAAAGAGTTTGAAAGAAGCGAAAGATGTGTGTAGAAATAGAGTTGAATGGTGAAACATAGTAAAGATGGGATAGATTGTTTAGAATGTAAGAATGTAAAGAGTTTTCTGCCACTTCATTTGATTCGGCTTGATATTATGCTGGTATGTAACTATAAGATTTGTTTATACCATGCAAGGCACCTTAATTTAGAAAAATAATTCAAAAGTGTTTGTATAGTCATTTTTGTTGGCCATCGCAATAATACCGAGATGACTGCATTCACAAGCAAATGATATTTCTAAAAATGAAAGTTATTAATGTTTCGCACAATTTTTGTTTGAAATTTTTTACTCAAATTGAATCGTTGACAAAAAATTATCTCTTGAAACATCTTCTTTTCGCTTACTTATACACAGTATAAGTAAGTATTGTAATCATAAAAAGTTTCGATCTCGAGATTTTAACGGAAATACACGTTTTGACCTTATTGGATTCCGACTATTTATGGAATGACGACTGTGATGTGTGTCTGTGTGTGTGTGTGTATGTGTGTGCGTGAGATTGTGTGCGTGAGTGTGTGTGTGTGAGCGCCTAAACCAGAGGTTCCTAAACTTTTTTGTGTCGTAGACCCCTTGCCATGTTTTTCGGTTTTGGGTAGACCCCCACTTACCTGATATTGATTTTTTGTAAATTTCTAACTGTAGTGAAGCTTAGTGTTAAAAACTTAAAGTAAAAACACATGTTAAGTTTTATACATTTATTAATTGAATTTAAATAAAAAAACTCAAAATAAAATTTTGTATCTGCTATATAAAATATACGTAACATAAAATAAACATAAAAAAAACTAAGCAATAAGTAAATGTTTTTAGTGAGAAGGATGAACCTAATGCTTTAATAATAAATTACCAACATTTGGCGTCAATTTTGTAAGGTTTAATCTTAAATCTCCTCGGCTAATGATGTCCAGTCTGTCCAGCGCTGAACCCCCTTTCCACTAGGTACGAAGATGGAAAGGAAATTAAAAATTTCCTCGCTATATTCCATAATACGGGATAAGTAACGGGTATGTTGTTTTGCAGCCAGAATTGCTGATATCCGTTTTTAAACTGAACCTTAAGTTCTTCGTTTGTACTTAGTTCAGTCAGTTCCTCTTGTATTATGATATTCGTTTCTTCTATGTCACCATATGGGTCAATTATCCACGGTGGTATTACCATAGTCAAAATGTCCTCAAACCTAGTTTCAAAGTCTGAATAGAGGGCATTTAAATGTTGAACGTTGGTTGAATCGTCGTCTTCTTGGCAGTTTGTCTGTGACAAATTAGGGAACTGGGAAAATTCACCCCGTCCAATATTTTGCTTCATTAGTTTAACTCTGGCAAGAAACGCTGATAAGATGGACTTTGTTTTAATCAAATTTAGACTGTCGCCTTGTAACTGCAAATTAACAATATTAAATTTTGTAAGCAAATCTGTTAAATAGGCGATGACTGTTTTCCACTTCATTAAATTTTCTTTTAAAATTTTATCTTTAGTATCCAGAAATTCTAAAATAGTCTCAAAAAGTGCAAAAAATCTTGTCAAACATAAGCCTTTCGACAGCCAGCGTACTTCAGTTTGAAGGAGTAATTGATAAAAGTGTTCGTCATTTTCTTCACACAACTGCGCAAATAACTAACCGAGTATTCAACGCGTTGCTTCGGATTCAGTTTACTGCAGTAATGACTAATTGAAGAGATTCATGCAATCTAACGCTCAAATTTTTAGCAACTAAATGTTGTCGATGGATGAGGCAATGTATTGCTAACACCCCTGACACATTTTGTTTTAAATAGCATATAAATCCACGATAACGTCCAACCATGGCCGGCGCTCCATTTGTAGCTACTGATATTATATTTGATAAAGGGTTTGCTTTTTCAATGAAGTAATCCTTCAAAATATGAAATATTGCTTCACCTTTAGTGTCGGTTGTTAAAGTTCTTGCGAAGAGCAGTTCTTCGTAGATTTCTTGATTCATAATAAAACGAACATATACCAATAATAATGCTGCATTACCAGGTAAAGTTGACTCGTCCAGTTGTATAGAGAAATGGGTCGTTTGCAAATCATTACACAAGAAGCTTACAACATCAGAACTCATTTCATCAATACGTCTTTCAACAGTATTGTTGCTTAAAGGAATTCTTTTAATGATATCAGATGCAAGTTTGTGTAAAACAGTTTTTAAAACCTCTTCAACGGCTGGCAAAATTAACTTCTCTCCGATAGGATGCAGTTTTCCGGATTTTGCTATTAGTAACGAGATATTGTAAGACGCCCGCAAACCATCATCATTTCTTTGTGACATCGAAGCGAACATTCTGTCCATCGTGGGTCTCTTCTGAAGTATATATGAGTGTTTGAAAGTATTTCAAATCTTTATCTGCTTTATCAGGGTGACATTTTCTCAGATGATCCTGCAGCTTAGATTGTTTCATAGCGTCATTGCCCAAAACTTTGTTGCATAAAAGGCACATAGGCAATTGTTTGTCCGACAATGATGGAATAAAGCCAAGCTTCAAATAATTAACACTGTACTGTCTACATTTCTTTTTAGATTTGGACATGGCATCAGTCATCTGTGGGCAAAATTAATCTATTTAAATAAGACATAAAGTCAAGCAGCTGTATATTAAAAAATCAAAGTCAAATTTAAATCGTATGGTCTTAGATTTTATGGCATGCATAGGCGTATAACTACGAGAACAAAACTAAAATTTAATAAAAAATAATGTACTTACGTTTCTCCGGCACTCTCAAATAAAATAACACTGATTCACTATAATTTGTGTGATAAACTACCAGTTTATATATTTTTAATTATTTTCTTAGCACTTTCCTTCTCAAGATTCGCGAATGCCTACATCCTACAACTTGCACAATTTTATAAACATATATAATAAATTTTTTACTTCATAGGCACTTTTATAAATAATATATAAGTCTTTATATTATAAGATAGTATAATGTAAGTAAATAGGTACTATCAGTGTATGTTGAGATCCACTAACGTGGACCCCCATTTTCATTTCATGAACCCCCAAAATTTTTTTTCGCTGAAGTAGACCCCTTGCAGTTTGTCATACACCCCTGGGGGGTCGATATAGACCACTTTGGGAATCACTGGCCTAAACGATTAAAGAGGAAAATTATGAAACCTTAAACTTATGATTTGTATATTCCTAGCCAGAAAGCTTCCTATTTTTGAAAAGAAGTTTCTAACCGGACATTTTTTTGCGATTTCGGCAATAACTCAAAAATGGTTCCACTAATTGCGAAAATAATTAGAATAAACATTATAGATATTAACATTTTGTACAACCTTTAGTTGAAACATATTTCAAAATATTTGGAATGTCTAGCTAGTCTTATACGCATTTTGGTTATACCACATTGTAGTATCATTATTTTTCTAATTTATAATATTTCTTCGAACCTTTGGAAGATTTTTACACTAAATATATTTCTTAGATTAAATATATAATGTCAAACTTTAAATTATTTAAGTATCTTTTATTTTTTTGATAAACAATTGACGGGCGCAGATGATACGGTATATGTAAAAATAAATATAACCAGTACACTTTTTAAAAAGAAATTTTCAAACAAAAATGCGAAATATAGATACCTTTAATTTTTCTCTTAACAATTTTTCTGTAACTGTAACTATTTTTAAGTAATTGCAGACACCGCAAAAATTGACTAGAGTAAACAGGCACTTCCAGTTTTCAAAAATAGAAGGTTCACATGCTAGGCGTATACAAATCCTAAATATAAAGTTTTATAAATATATCTTCAGCCATTTAGGCTGTACAGAGCATACACACACACAGATAGACATCATTCCAAAAATATTCGGAATCGATTCAGGGTAGGTCAAAACGTATATTTCCGTTAAAATCTCGAGAACGAAACTTTTCAGGATTACAATACTTACTTGTACTGCGTATAAGAAAGTAAAAAGGTACCGGAAACAAGAAGATGGCAATTGAAATTAGTTCTTATTATAATTAATTTCACATAATTCGCATCAACTATCTAACAATTGCTTAACTAAACATCTGCCGTGTCATGCACCGCACTTTCTTATACGCATTTGGAATAAACGACATCGTAGTTTCATCATTTTTCTTATTTATAATATTTGCTCTAACTTTTAGATCGCTTTTACACTAACTATATTTCTAAGAATAAATATAAAATGTCAAACTTCAAATTAATGAAGTCTATTCTGTAAAACAATTGAAAGGCGCTGATGATACGATTTATGTATAAATAAATATATTAAGAAGAAATTTAAACAGCCATTATTTTGAAACCAGTACTCTTTTTGACAGGAAGTTTCAAACATAAGTTGTGCAAAATATTAATACCTTCAATATTTTTTTATACAATTTTTTTGTAACTGTAACCGTTATTGAGTAATTGCAGAAACTGCAAAAAATGACTGGAGTAAACAGGCATTACCGCTTTGAATAAATTTTTAAAAAATAGAAGGTGCACACCTCAGGCATTTGCCAATCTAAAGTTTAAAATGTCATAATTTTAGCTTCATCCGTTTAGGCTATAGAAAACACAAACCCACACACACACACACACAGCTACACACACACATACACAGACAGCCATCATTCCAAAAACAGTCTGAATCAATTCAGGGAAGGTCAAAACGTACATTTCCGTTAAAATCTCGAGATCGAAAATTTTCATGATTACAATACTTACTTGTACTGCGTATGAGAAAGTAAAACAATTTAAATAATTTGTAGTTTGACATTTAATATTTATATTAAGAAATATATTTAATGAAAAAGAGTTCCAAAGGTTAGACAAATATTATTAATTAGAAAAATAATAAAAATAGGATATGTTCTAACCAAAATGCATATAAGGAAGTTCAGTGTAAGACATTGCAGATTTTTTTATTTATTTATTTATAAAAAAAATAGTGTTTGCGCCTGTCAAATGTTAAGCAGAAAAACAAAATTGACTCAAATGAATTGGAACAGTTTAGTGAAATAGTGTATCGAGGAGGTTTATAAATATTAATAATTGGCAGAATATTATAAATTAGCAAAATAGAAAAATAAGATAAATTTATATATAAGTATATGAGGTTTTAGTAAATTCTAAATTTAAATATTGAGAATGACTTACAACCGAAATACCTAGCCATCCAACTGTTTTTAGCTTAAATATTAAAATTCCCTCGAGCATTTTTTGATCCTCATTGTATGGATTAAAATAAGTTACGAGTCCGATTATTAACACTATCCTTAAAGTATAATTAGAATTTTTAAATATTCTTGATAAATAAATAAAGTTACATTCCAAAATATTAAATCAGTGGCAACGACCACCGAATTTAATTTGATAACAGTACCATAATATCAATACTCTCATATTCCTATATATATATATATATATATGTTGAAGTTTTTGTGAGTCGGCGCACTGCATTACATAATTATATTAATTAAACAAGCGTTGATGTAATATATATATATATATATATATATATATATATATATATATATATATATATATATATATATAAATATATATATATATATATATATATATATATATTTATTTATATATATATATATATATATATATATATATTTGTATATATTAATGTTAAGCATTCTGCCAATTGAATTCTTAACTTTTCATTTAAATGATAACGGTCCAATGCGTCGACGCATAGCGCCCCGTCATCTGTAAGGGAGGAGGGTGAGTGCTAGTACTTGTGTACGTTTGGCTTTGCTATCATCATGATATCAGTCCTGCTCGACAGCACCAACCACCAACTATCATTCTTCATTTGTAATTCTGAAGCTATTCTAAAGGAAAGGTTTCCAACACGTGAGATTAGTTACGGAAGTTCCAATCCATACATGCCCTAGTTTGGTCGTCTGTTTAACGTGAAGTGAGTGTAATGTATATCGCCGTGTCATATGTGCTACTGACTTATAACGTGAAAATTTTTATGAACTATTGTTAATACTAGGATATTACAAGTGGGAAATCTTAAAAAAAAGTAGTAAGTATATTTAGAAATATATTATCATAAGATTTTAAATTGGTCTCTTAATGTTCTTTAAGGATATTACTTTTTTCTTCATTTTCACAATCCATGCTTTCATACAGCAAGAATTATGGTTCACGTTAACACACGATCGATTTCTTCTTTCATAGAATTGGGACAATAATATATTTCAAGCATGAAAGTTTTGATATGATTTTATATGTGCAAGTTTCTTGAACTCATAAATCAATTTTATATATATATATATATATATATATATATATATATATATATATATATATATATATATATATATATACATATATATATATATATATATATATATATATATATATATATATATATATATTCATTTAAATATTCATATAAATTGAATGCAATTGTTCTACTCTGATTGTAATTCTAGGTTATATTTCCAAAAATATATCAAAATTGTTTTCAACATAAGAATGTCTTCATTCACGCAAGCGTATTTTGCTAGTGTCATATATTTGAAGGCTGTTGCGCAGTCGCTATGAACAACCCTGTGGATAATAATATAAATATATATATATATATACATATATATATATATATATATATATATATATATATATATATATATATATATATATATATATATATATATATATATATATATATATATATATATATACATACATATATATTTATATTTATATATATATATATAAATATATATATATATATATATATATATATATATATATATGTATATATATATATATATATATATATACATACTTTCTTCCTCCAATTCATCCAAACTCATTAAATTATTAATACATGCTCTTGTCTTCCTCCTTTTCGCAACTCGAACGTAGTGCAATTATATTGGTGATGATTGCGAATGTACTACTACATAACTTAATAGGCCTGTGGATAATTTAGATGCTATTAAGGCATTCTATTAAAATACAAATCTGTTTGGAGATCTAGGTCTGACCTAAATAGTTTTTCACCTGTCAATTGTCAGAATTGTCTGCCATATATCTACATTTAATAGTCTTATCTACTAAATTTTTCCACAAACCATTGCAAGCGGATATTTCATAAGTAAGTAAATAAATTAATCTTTCATAAAATATAATATATATATATATAAATACGGTAATGTTTGCTGATTTTTATTGGATTGTTTTCTTTTAAGAATAATTTACTTACGTTACTTTTTATTTCTAATTGTTTACGAATATTAAAAATACACGAAGCTACGTGGATGATCGGAATTTTAATTGCAGACCCTATTTAAAATAAAGGACTTACTTAAAAATAAATAAATATTATAACATTATAAAAATATTTGTAATGGTGTGCACTTTTACGAATTTTGTTTTGGTAAAATACATTTTATCAAATAAAATTCGTATAAGAAGGTAATAATCTATTTTACATTGCAAATTTTAAATATAACAAGAAAATTTAATTTCTAAATGCCAATCGGCAATATACTTTTTATTTTACTATTTTAAAATATTTTATTTACCTTAGGAAAGCTCTTTCACTAAATATATTACTTATAAATATTACATGTGAAACTACAAATTAAATAAGTCTATTTAGACTTAGAATTTTACGTTTTTTTTTTTGCATAATCCAAAAGTAGACCTGCTCAGAAGTGTTTTGTCAAAACTTGAATTAAAAATTCGAATAATTGACGAAGTATGACAACGTACAGTGGTTCAATCGGTCAAATCCCTGGCTAAAAACCTGCCAGTGACAATATCAAAACAAAATTTGGTAAATATACGTATTTTAAGGCTTTGAAGTTGAATCTGCAATCAGAATTACATAATTTAAAATGGTGAATTCAAAATGGCGAAAATAAAATGCCGTTTTTTTGTGGTTCTAAAAGTTCAAAAGTTTCAAAATATACAACTATCTTACATTTTTAAGTGATGGAAACGATGGGAATAAGTAAAGGTCAACGCGCACATGCATATGTGGATCAAGAGGATAGTCGGCGGATAAGCAAAGCTGAGCGCGACGCGCAGAACGCTACAAAAGAGGCTCGAATACCTTCGTCGACAGGATCAAGATGATGTTTTCGAATTGCAAATGGAAGTTGAGGGATCCCTTTATGGGCTTGGAATAGATGATTCATAGTCAGTTAAGAGGACATTACAGGTTGCAACTTTGAAAAAATCAATTTTTTGTTTGCATTTTTTCTAAGCTATATTCATGTAGAAACAGTGGCCGAAAGGCCTATGCGATCAGGAAAGTTTTCGGCCCCTACGGCCACTTATACACAGGTACCTTTCGAACGCTCACCGGAGCGTCGGTTTTGCAGGGTTATTATGTATCATTTTTAGGGGGCCATTTCGTTTCAACCATCTTTTATTTTGCAAATTATTATGATTCCAACCCCAATTGCTTAATTACAAGTCCGCAACACGCTTATATGTTCAATTTCACGAGAATTGGGAAATGCTTTTTTTGACATCATCCGCCATATTGGATCTGTGATCTCATTATTGCAAATTGATAACAATTTCAAGTTAATATAGTGTCACACACGGAAAAATTATTATTGCAGTCGGAACCATTGCGAAAACTCTAAACGCGTTTTTCCCGGAACTACTTTTTTTTTACTGTGGCGTCGATTGCGGTCAAACGACTCGACAAATTGACTTACATCGAATTGAGCTGCAAACTAAACAAAATTTACTGGATCCTGAACTTATTTTCATTCAATTATTGTTAAATTTTACTAATTTTTATCACGTTTTAATCTCAAAAAAGCAATGGAAATATCATCACTTTGTTTCACACGGTCGAATTGTTGTTGTAATTTCCAAAACATTTCTTGAAAATCTATTATAGTTTACTGACCAATTTGCGTTTTTTGGATTCGATGACCAGGAGGGGCCCGGGGCTCGACACAGTGAGTACATGTTTTACGTGCTCGGTGCCAGGATGGCTGCCGTAGCGGCCATGTTTGTGATAACATATTGTTAAATAAATGGTCAATCATAGAAGAAAAATAGATTAATTCAACTAGCAAAATTGCATGACTCTACTGATTTTATTTCTTTCATAAAAAATTCCCAAAGTTGACCCACTTTTCAGGCCTACAACCTGTAATGTCCACTTAAATGTTCAAATTCAAAAGTGCGATTTCTGGGTCGCAAGAATTGGTGATAGTTTTCTATACTAATATTTATGCGATATTATTTCGTAAGATAATTTCTAAATGATTATATGTTTAAAATAATTTTATATATAATTTTATATTAAGAAAGTTCTTATGTGCATTTTGGTTAGATTTATTCTGTCAATTACTTGACAGCTTCGTATTTTGTTTTTATTTAAAATCTTATTATTTTAAATGCATTAGCATTTTTACCTATTTATTCATTTAAAATTTTATAAAAGATTTTATTCTGTTATTTTTTTTTTCTGTTTTTAACGTAGTGTAGTATGTCATCAGTTTCATAGTTCAGTGTAAAATCTTACAACTAGACAACAAAATAATAAGGCAGAAATAAATATCTTTAATTTCAACGAGATTGCAGATATCGTCCGAACAAGCCAAAGGTCAGTTACGGTCGATAGAAAAAAAAGGAATGTTGGGATTATGGAAAAACAGAGAAAACTGGCTTCGATTTAGTAATCCACTAGTTCAATAACCTTCTAAGTCGATAATAGACTCGATTACTTGTAATGAAAAATTTCTAGATTGAAGATTTATTCGTTACCGAAGTCACTGGTAGCGTGATTTTAGTTAAATTAAAGCAGCAATACGTTAAGTGAGAAGTAAGGGCGATATGGCAGTACTGGTTCACTTCAAGGTTACGCTTGTGATTGTGATGAGATAAAATAACACCTGATAAGATAAGATAACAACTGATAAGATAAGGTAACACCTGATAAGATAAGACAAAACCGGAAACCACAAAGCAAGATGGTGACCCCAACTTAAATGACTGACCGGAAGTAGGCGTAAAATGACGTCTCCCCAAAATTTTTGACCGGAAATGACCGACCGGAAATTGATGTAAAATGACGAATCCCGAAAATTGTACAAGAAATAACTAACTTTAAGTGCAAAACGAGATGTTGGTACCCAAAAACAATATGGTGCATGTCAACCAATGAAGTCAGTTACGATGGGAGTCAAAATATTGAACCCATAATACAAAATTTGACACTTACCGAATACAGCTTCCCAATACAAAACATCTGCAGAGTCATGCACTGAACTATCTTATACGCATTTCGGTTAGATCATATTTAGCCTATTTTTCTAATTTATAATAGTTTACTAACCTGTGGAACCACTTTTCACTAAATTATTTGTTATAATAAATATTATATGTTTCAAACTCCAATTATTTAAGCTTTTCGTTTTTCTACTAAGCAATTGACAGGCATAGTTGTTACGATTTATGTGAAAATAATTATAATAAGAACAAATTTCAATTGCAATTTTCTTATTTCCGGTACTTTTTTTGAAAAAAAGATTCAAACAAAGGTTGTTCAAAATGCTAATATCTATAATTTGAATCCATAATTTTTTTCTGTAAGTGTAACCATTTTTGAGTAATTGCAAAAGCCGCAAAAAATGATTAGAGTAAATATGCACTTCCGGTTTGAATATAGTTGTCAAAACCAAGAAGTTTCTTACTCAGGCATATACAAATTATAAGTTTGAAGTTTCATAATTTAACTTCTACCATCTAGGCTGTAGGGCACTCACACACAAACACACACATACATACACACACACACACACACACACAAACACAAACACACAAACACACACACACACACACACACACACTGACGGACGGCATTCCAAGAATAGTCGGAATCGATTCAAGAAAGATCAAAATGTATATTTCCGTTAATATCTCGAGATCGAAATTTTTCATGATTACAATACTTATACTGCGTATAAGAAAGTAAAAAACCAGGAAATAAAACAACATAATACATGTACACCATACGGGTGTTCATTATGAGAGACTTCGAAACAATGACCAATTAAAATAAATGGAATATACTTTATGAAGTTCTGTGAGGAAACAATTAAATAAATCTGATGCAGACAGGAGTCCTTGGAGATAAATCAAAAGCACTGAATAACTTTATTACATTACATGTACACATTCTTTTATAATAATAATATCTATAATAAAATATATAAATAATATTGTGGAGCCAAAAATTTTACATAGGCGACTTCTTGTCTGAGTGTGAGAAAACGATTAAATAAATCCGGTGCAGGCAGGATTCAGAAACAAATCCAATGTTTTATCACTAACTCATAAAATAAAATCCGTTGAAATGACATTGAGAGAACTAAAAATTTAAAATACGGTGTCGATATGAAAACATTATAACAATTCACATATCCAGCATTTAAAAAAAATTTAATTAGGTGACTTCCTGTTTCTGTGCAATATTAAAATGACATTCAGACATCGAGAGAATATACCCGTTGCAGGCAGGAGTGAGAAAAAAAATCAGCTACTGATAAAATAAAACCCGTTGAAATGACATTGAGATAAAGACTAAATATGAATCCGGTACCGATACGAATACAGTATAACAATTTAAAAAATTTTATGTAGGTGACTTCTTACCCAAAACAACATAATACATGATACTATACGAGTGTTCATTATGATGGACTTTCAAACAATTACTATGAAACATTCGTGCAGATATACCTAAATTTTATAATTTTTAATTGTTGCGGGATGAACAGCATCATATTAGAATTTGTTTTACTATATTCTTTTATAACATCCAATTGTATTTTTAGAACAACGTAATCTATTATTGGTTGTAAAGACAGGACAATTGATGTTTGAGCACCGCTCGCCAGTAAAAATCGTTTGTGCTTTGTTCTGTTAATATGTAGTGAAGAAAGGTGAACAAGAAATCATATTTGAGATCTTCCACGCATCGAAGATGATGCCCATAAGTCTCAGTAATGATTTCTCTGTGTGTTTTGCTGATAACGTTGCCGGTCCGATTCTCAAAAAACTGGATAAATTACTGGAGCGTGAATTGGGCAAGGCGCCATTTAGCATCAAGTACTTACAATTGAGTAAATAAAAAAAATAATATTAACAAATTCAATCAGACAAATGGTGTCTCTTCTTACATCGAACTCCCAACATCTTTGAAAACCCGGAAGGCGGTGGTGAATGTTCGGAATCAAGACGAGAATTGTTTTCCGTGGTTGCTTTTCTCTGCTATGTACCCAATCCTCAAGCATCCGCAACGCCTGTCAAAATATCCTCAAGGCGCCAACCAAACTTTTAACCTGGCCGGTATTCATTTTACCACTCCATTGGCCGACATTTCTTACTTTGAAAAACAGAATGATGTGTCAATCAATGTTTACGGTTTAGATATTGACGGAAAGAGACACGATGATAATGTAGTGGATCCTCCGCACTATACAAAAACATTTTCAGTGTCATGCACAGAACTTTCTTATATGAATTTGAGTTAAGCCACATCGTAGTTTCATTATATTTCTAATTTATAATATATTTTCTAACCTTTGGAACACATTTACACTAAATATATTTCTAAGGATAGATATAAAATATCAAACTTCAAATTATTTAAGTCTATTCTGATAAATAATTGACAGGCTCATATTATTCGATATTTGTAAATATGTATATAAGTTGAAATTGATTTTGAAACCAGTATTCTTTTTGGAAAAAACATTCAAACAAAAGTTGAGATTAATATAAATACCTTTAATTTTTGTTCGTGCAATTTTTCTGTAAACGTTGCCATTTTCGAGTAATTTCAGAAACTGCAAAAAATGACTAGAGTAAACAGGCACCTTCGCTTTGAATATATTTTTCAAAAACAGAAGGTGCACACCCCAGACATATGCAAATCTTAGGTTTAAAGTTTCATAATTTTACCTTCAGTCGTTTAGGCTGTAGAGAGGATACATACACACACATACACATATGGACGTCATTCCAAAAATAGTTGGAATTGATTCATGGAAGTTCAAAACTCATATTTTCGTTAAAATATCGAGATCGACATTTGCCATGATTATAATACTTAATACTGCATATAAGTAAGTAAAAAAAGTCGCTTTTTCGTCTACTAAGCTCCCAAAATTCTAATCATGATAGTAAAAAATTCATCTACGATCGCATTCTTCAGAATTTTGACAGTACAGATTTTCTGCAACGTTATGAAGAAGATTTTGCGACTGTAGACGTTGTTAAGATTGAGATGCCTAGCGACGAAGAGTTGTGGGTTAAATTTTAAAATTATATGCGTAAGGAACTTCAACCTTTCGTTATTTACGCTGACTTTGAATGTCTTACTGTCCCTATCGTTACTTGTTAACCGGATCCAACGCAATCACACACGAACGCGTACCAAAATCATGTACTATGTGCTGTAGCTTACCAGTTAGTGTGCTCGTACGATAAATAATAATTATTTTACGAGTCATTTCGTGGTCCAGAAGCATCTGCATGGTTTATAGATCGTCTTAACGTTGTTGTTGAGATGTTGCAAACGTTTTTTAAAAACATTGCACCAATTGAAACGACGAAAGTAGATTGGACTGCATTTACCACCGCCACTGTATTTCATATTTGCAATAAGTCGTTTGGAGAAGATGAGGAACTCAGGAAAGTTCGTGAGCACTGTCACTTGTCTGGCAAATAATAAACATTTTTTTTATGTTATCTTATTTCATTTAAATCAATAAGAAAATTCCGTGGAGCCGCCCACAACATTTCAATCTGAATTATCAAAATCCGTCTTACATCCCCATATTCTTCCACAATTTGAGTGGTTACGATAGTCACTTGCTTGTGAAAGAACTTGGGGTCGATGAAAAGGAGATGTACCTTATTCCCAGTAATTAAAAAAGATATATCTCCTTTTCTAAAATGTTTAAAGGCATGTTTCTTCGTTTCCTTTATTCATGTCAGTATGTTCATAACAGCAAAAAAAAAATGAACTACATTTCACATTAAATATATTATTTGTTGATTCATGAGCAGCACTCTAGACAATTTTGTTAGCTGTATGGACCGTAAGCGTCCAAATTACTCCACAATATTTTCCAAACAGCTCGAGATTCAAATTAATGGCCCAAAAAAAGTGCTCCCTTATGATTTTGTCAATTCATGAAATCGGCTTGATTAACAATAGCTACCACCCAAGTCCGCATTCTTTAGTCGATTGAACATTGAAAACGACTCTGACGAAGACTATGCACATGCGCATACAGTACGGGACACGTTAGGACATGAAACCGTTGGGGACTACATAGAGTTGTATTCGCAGACAGACGTTTTGTTTTTGACTGATATCTATGAAATTTCCATAGCCGTTTACCTTAAATCTTATGCTCTAGACCCAGCACAATACTATACAACTGCTGGTAAGTAATAAAACACTATTTAGGAAAAATATATGTCAATTTAATGTTTTGAAGGGCTGGCATGGGATGTGATGTTAAAGATGACAGGTGTTCAGCTTGAATTACTAACAAACATTGATATGTTGCTGTTTTTCGAGAAAGGTATACGAGAAGGTGTAAGCTAGTGTTGTAACCGATATGCCAAAGCAAACAATCATTACATGACCTCACACGAGCCAGCAGATCCTGAAAAGTATCTAACGTACTTTTTTGCTTGCAATTGGTACGGCTGAGCAATGATACGATGTTTGCCCAACGGCTATTTTGAATGGTTGACTCACAATTAAATTAATTCCTTTGATATGAATGCAATTCCCGAGAACGGCTCCGGCGGTTACGCCTTTCAAGTAGATTTTGAGTATCCACAATACTTCCACGATGCACATAGTGATTTACCACTATGTCTCGCACAACACGCACCTTCGGGTTCAAAATATAAAAGAATATTGACTACCTTGCATTATAAGCGAAAATATATTATGCATTTCCGATATTTAATGTAATGTTCGCATCTCTATATGAAATATAGTAAAATTCACCGCGTTATTAACTTCAATCAATCATTTAGGCTTAAACAATAAATAGACATGAACACCGACTTTAGAAACTTTCAACTTATGAATAACGCGGTATTCGTCAAAAGTACGGAAAATATACGGAAACATAAGAAAATAAAGCTGGTATCAAAGTGGGATGGTAAAGATGGTGCTCGTAGTTTACTCGCGAAACCAAATATTAAGAAAACAAATATATTTGTATCTGATTTAGTTTCAATTGAACTCAACAAAGGCAAAATAAAATTTAATTAAGCAGTTTATGTGGGTATGGCAATTATTAAACACCTAATGTACGACTGTAACTACCATTACTCTAAAAACAAAAACACTAACCCTAAATTGCGATATATGGACACAGAATCGCTCATATATTAATTTAAACAAGATCCATACAGGGAAATTCAACAAAGCATACAATGGATCGACACCACAGATTACGCAACAAACAACAAAATAGGGATACATTAAACCAACAAAACAGTGGTTGGGTAGTTTAAAGGCGTAAATTCCGGACTTTTAATGGCCGAGTTTGCAGGGTTAAGAGCAAAAATAAATTTATTTGCATTCGAAAATGAGAAAACATATAACAAAGCAAAGGGGGTTTAAGGGGTCACAACAAAATCTTTAACCATATAAGACTACAAAAACACTTTATTTAACAATATCAAACTGCATAAAAAACGAAATAGCATGGTATCAAAGCAATAAAACCTTTTTTTCAGTGGAACAAAATAAATTGACTTTAAGCGTAAACTATAGGTAGGTAGGTAGGATTAAAATTTAAAGGCGTATCAGCCTCTTGGGCTATTCACGCCATAAACTATATTTTGAAAGAAACTAACTTAATATATGATATGTAAAAATAAAATTGTAAACTTAATATCTATTAAATGTAAAATATTAATAAATGTATATATAAATAAATAAAATGTACAGGTTTAAAATTGTAAAAATAAATGATATTGTAAAATATTATTGAGTGCTAAAAAAAAAAACGTGTATAAATAAAATTAATGACAAAGCTAGCACTTTTAAATAAAGGCAAATAGACCTGTATTCCTGAGGAACAGGACGACCCTATCAATGAGTGTCGAATGGTCACCAAGGGCAACCAACAGGTCAAGTGACAGACCTGCCCTGTTTCGCTGCTCGGTAAACTGGGAGCACTCCAACAAAACGTGCGCCACTGTCAAAGCAGTGTCACACGTTTCGCACATCGGAGCCTCCTCACGGCGCAGAAGATGACCATGCGTCCACCAGGTGTGCTCTATCCGGAGTCTCGCCACAGCGACCTCCTCCTTTCGGGATGCCCTATGGGAAGAATCCCATGGCAAGCGTAAACTATGATAATACCAGGATCGTCAGATACATTACCATGAGGACATTATGGAATTACTGATCAAGACATGGTTAATAAGTGTGAAGAAAAAGTCATAGAAAAAATTAAACGTAAACAAAGACTTAAAGATCTGACAGACATTATAGTTATAGATTAAGATAGTGTTAAGGGGACATTACAGGTTGTAGGCCTGAAAAGTAGGTCAACATTGGGAATTTTTTATGAAAGAAATAAAATCAGTAGAGTCATGCGGTTTTGCCAATGGAATTCATCCATCCTTCTTCTATTATTGACCATTTATTCAATAATATGTTATCACAAACATGGCCGCACGGCGCCCATCCTGGCACCGCACAAATTAAATTTGAACTTCGTTTAAATTTAATAAAAAGAAATTTTTATTTTTTATGTTACATTTGATATGTGTTACAATAGTGAAAAACCACACTGAATAGAACATGAATATAAGTTTTTATTTGCTTATATGTGTAAATATATGCTTATGCTGTAGTTTACTTAATACTCATATTGCACAGGAAACTGACAAGTGCTATATGCTGACATCTAATAAAATAAGAGTAATAATGATGAAATAAGAGTTACAGCCATACATAATTCCTCCCCATCAAGATTTCATCATAATTGCTCTAATGTGTTTATTTCTACGTCTTTCTTAATTTTATTATTACAAATATAACATTTTCTTTTTATTATTAACTTGACTATAAAAATACTTATAATTAATAATATTAAAGCATAGATTATAAAGATGTGGTTGTTATTTTCTGTTAGGTCCAAAATTTTAAATACTTTTGGTTTGATAAAAGTATTATTATATTTTTGTATTTTAAATAAGTTTAATTCACTTGTTAAATTTACTTTATTTTCCTTAATAACCAAATCTTTAAACTCTATTTCTTTATTTTCTTGATTGATTATTTTAAATATATTTTGATTAATTTTACAATCTTCGCTTAATTCTACATTGAATATTCCTATAATATTTTCTTGAATGTTTTTATTCTTGCAATTTATTTTTATTTTTTGTTTTTCTGGACTTATAATAATTAAACTATTAGTATTTGAGATTCTTTCAAAGCTATTAGGGGTTTTCAATATATGATATTTACATTCATCAATCTTTTGTTTTGAAATTATTTGAGTCAAGCATTTATTTAAAGTGAAATATTGTGAAGTACATAGGTAAACATTATTGTTAATACAGTTATCAATAAGGAAATAATTATTATTTTGGATAAAGTAAAGACTTTGAATTTCATTAATCATTATTAAGTTGCTATTTAATTTTGTGGGTATAGGTGTTATTTGGAATAAGGAGTATGTTTCTTTACTAAATATTGGGATTGTAATTAGGATATGTAGTATTTGTTTGTTTAATTGACAATGAGTCTCTATCAATTCATTATATTCGAAAATGTTCTCGTCCATTTGCTGTAGACTACCTAGTGATATTACTGTAGTGTCGAGTTTATGTAATGAGCAGAAAGTTAATGTATTGTCCAATTGTTTCACTAAATTATTTAAATTTGAAATGAATAATGTTAACTGATTAAATTTCTGATTAATATGTATAATTTGTTTCCAACTTGCGTCTTTGCTTAAAATATCTTTTATCCAGGAAATTTCTTTGTTTAATACATTTTCGTTGTTGTCTATTTTTTCTAATTGTTTATTAAAATGGCTAGTTACATTTTTTAAGTAATAATAATTTTTGTTATTATTCTCATATATTATTCCTACATTATTCTGAATTTCCTCAAAGAGTTTCGTATATCTCTCGTTGTCACTGTCATCTAGGTTGCCAGATATTGCTTTTATTACACTTCCTAGAGCATTAATTAAACCTCTTTTATTTCGTTTATTAGGGAATATTTTCCGTATTTGGTCTTCTAGGTCATCAAAGTTAAAATTTAGGATATTTATTTGGTTTTCAAATAAGTCTTTATATTGTGTAGTACTTTCTAAGATTGTTGTTTTTGCGATTTGAAGTTTGTTAAATTCAGATAGTAAATTTGTGACATTGTAATTAAAATAAATTATTTTTTCATTTATCTTAATCTTACTTTTACCTAATTCTATTAAGTGTATCCCATTATTTTCGGTAATATTCTGTAACTGTCCGTGAACAGACCTGAAACAGTAAATTGTTTAATTGTTTTATTTTATCTATTCTTACATTTTTGAGACCTTGAATATCTTTATACGTTATTTTTCCTAACAAAGGGTTACATTTTTCAACAGTAACTTTTTTAAAAAGTGGTTTCTTAAATTTACCAATTCTACGGGTGTCTTCTTTAATAAAGACTTCTTTTTTTATTTCTAACGGGTTTTCGTTTTCAATATTTCTTTTTATTTTTTCTTTCAAAATTCTGTCTTTAATAATTTGTTGTAATTCTTTTTGTTCTGAAATATATTTTTGAATTATTTCTTCTTTAACCCAGGGTATAATTTTAAATGGTTTGTCATTATTTTTTCCGTATAGTATTTCGTTAGGGGATAATTTGGTTATACTGTGCTTCGTGTTATTGTATGCTAAGACGGCCATTTCAATTTTTTCGGATAAGTTCTTTTTATTTAAGATTTCGTTTTGGTTTATTAGTCTTAGGTGTTCAATGATGGTAGAGTGTACTCTTTCTATACTATTACTTTTAGGATTATTTATGCATATTACATGACTTTTGATTTTATGAATTTTGAACAATTCCCTCAATATGTTATTTTTGAATTCTGAACCTGCATCTGTGATTATTTTATCTGGTATGTGATAATTTTGAAAATATTTTATTAAATGATTTAAAATGTTTTTCGCGGTTTTTTCTGGTAAATAGGATATTTGTAGCATTTTTGAAAATTGGTCATAAATTGTTAAAAATTGTTTTTTTATCTAATGTTAATACATCTAAATTTACAATCTGAAATGGTTTTTCTGGTGTTGGGGTTAGATTGTCAATTGCAGGAATTGGTTTCCTATCGTATTTATTTAATTTGCATAGTTCACATCTGTTTATAAATTCGGTTGTCTTTAATCATTTTGGGACAGAAATATAGTTCTTTTAATGCGTTAATAGTAGCCATTATTCCTCTATGGTTTGTTATACCATTATGGTATTCACTAATTATTTCTAGCTGTTCTTCTTCATTTTCAATATCTTCTACTAATGAATTACAGGCTATTAATTTTATGGTGTTTAAGTTGAATTTTTCTTTAATAATTTTTGATGTCTCTAAATCTAAATTTTTTGTTTCGAACATAATTAAATATCTAATTTTGGGAACTATGTATTCTTTTAGAAAATCGAGTATGTCTTCTCGATATGTTTGATTGTTGAAATTACAAATGAATCTTTGTTTCTGATGATTAAATAGTTTCGTTATTTTAATTGTTGTTTCTAATTCATGTAATTTAAATATGATTTGGTTACTTCCTATATTTAGTCATTAGTATAGCGAATTCCATTTACAGGACTTGAGTGGTCGGAATGAATTGTATTATGATCACTTATTGATTTGGTTATGTGATTATTTTCATTTAGTTTATATATTTTCAATTGAATATTTGTGTCTCTAAATATTTTTTCTAATTTTTCATCTATTCTTTTTTTTCTGTTTCCTCTAAACCACAGTCAAAATGGGGTAAATTTATTTCATCTATCTCATTCAGAATTAAATAATCTCTCATTTCTTTTAAAGGTTTATCGAAGTTTTTTAATTTCGGTGGTTCATTGTATCGTTCTTGAGTAATTAAATGAATGATTGTTTTACTGTTGTATTTTTGAATAATAATGTCTTTATTGTGTATGGTTTGTGTTTTGCAATAATTTTTACTATTGAATTTTTCATTTATTTGTTTTGCCAAACTTTTATTAAAAGCTAAATCTTTCGATATGCAATGTGCGAAAGTATTCGTTTCTGTTACATCTCCTTCTTTGAATGTAATTGTAGTTTTTGGTTTTTGTCGTGATAAATTATCGGCTATAATGTTCATTTTTCCTTGAAGGTAATTGATTTCAAAATTATATTCGTTAAGTTCAATTTTCCATCGCATTAATTTTTGGTTAGGGTTTTTCATGTTAAATAGCCACACTAAAGGTCGATGGTCAGTTTTAATTAAAAATTTTCTACCATACAGATAGGGTCTAAAGTTTTTTATAGATTGAACAATTGCTAATAATTCTTTCTCAATAGTGCTGTAATTTTGTTCGGCACTATTTAATGTCTTTGAAAAATAAGCTACGGGCATTTCTTTTAATGAATCATTTTTTTGAAGTAATACGGCTCCAATTGCAAAGTCAGAGGCATCAGTGGTGAGAATAAATTCCTTGTTAAAATTTGGAAACTGGAGTATAGGGGATTCGCCAAGAATTGTTTTACATTTTTCAAAACATTGTCGATAATTTTCATCATAAATATCTATTTTTGCTCCATTTTTTAGACTTGTCGTAAATGGTTTTGTTATTTTCGCAAAATTTGGTATGAACTTTCGGTACCAACCTACAGTTCCTAAAAATGATTTAATTTCCTTTTTTGTTTTTGGAATGTTTAAATTTCTAATATTTTCTACTTTTGCAGGATCTGTTTTAATACCTTCCTGTGTTATAATGTATCCTAAATATTTCGTTTGCGTTTGAAAGAATTCAGATTTATCTACTTGAATTTTTAGATTTGCATTTTTTAATTTTTCAAAAACTAATTTTATATTTTCCTCATGTTCTTTTAATGTTTTTCCAAATATTATAATGTCATCTAAATAAACTAGACATTTTCTATTAACTAATTCTCCTAAAGCAATATTTATCATGCGTTGAAATGTGGCTGGTGCGTTTTTCAAGCCGAATGGCATACGTATATATTCATAATGGCCTGAAGGGGTGGAGAATGCAGTTTTTTCTATATCATCAGGGTGCATTTCAATCTGATGAAAACCTGAGTGTAGATCTAGTGTAGTGAAGTATTTAGAGTATCCTATATGGTCTAAAAGTGTGTCTATATTTGGAATAGGGAACTTATCATCTTTTGTCACTGAATTTATTTTTCGGAAATCTATGACCATACGAGTTTTTCGTTTGTTTGAAGCGTCTGTTTTTTTTGGGACTATCCAGATTGGACTAGACCAAGGTGAAAAGGATTTTTGAATAACTTTTTCTGCAAGTAATGTTTTTACATGTTCTTCTATATCTGTTTCATATATTTGCGGAAGTCGATAATTTTTTGTGTGAATTGGAGTATTATCAGAAAGTATAATTTTATGTTTAAGAACACTTGTATGAGATAATGTTTCACCTTTTTTTGGAAAGAGACAGTCATACTGCTTAATAAGTTTATGTAAGCAATTTTTTTCTTCGAGGTTAAGATGTGAATCTCTGATTTCTATGTGTAGGTTTTCTACAACGTTTTTGTTTTCTCTGTATAATTTGAAAGTTTTATTTTTTATTTTTACTGTTTCTTTTGTAAAATCTAAATTTATTTCTAAGTCTTTAAATGCTTCTACTCCTAATAAAATGTTATATTCTTTATGAAATTTAAACAAGTAACATTTTATCTTTTGTTTATTTATCAGTAAATTAACATATTGTGAACAATTAGATTTTCCATTAACAGTCTTGAATGTTAGTTTTTGTGAATAAGTTTTTAATTTTAGGTTTTCTGCTAAATTTGGATCAATAAAATTTATGGATGAACCAGTGTCAAATAATATAATGAATGGGTCTTGTCTAAGAACAGGTAATTTTTGTGTTATTGAAGACATTACACATTCGTAAGGTCTTCTGATTCTACATCTAAAAAAGATTCTTCAGAATTTATTTCGTCAATTGATTCGTCTAATTCATCAATTTTTTCATCTTCATTTTCTTCGATATTATAATTTTGTGTTGTTGTTTGGGCGGACATGGGTTGTGTTTGTCTTGTTTGTTGTGTCATTGGTCTTGATTGAAAAGTTCTTTTTGTTTCATAATAATTTTGTAAATTTTTTCGAGGTGCAAACTGTTGTGGTCTTTGTGAATTGTTTTGATGAGGATAATTTTGTTGAAATTGTATTGGTTTAGATGGGAACATCTGACCAGGAAATTTTCGTGGGGGTAAATTTGTAGCAAAATTTTTATTTTCTGTTTTTAATAAAGGGGACTGGTGTCTAAAGTTGAATTCGTTATTTAATAACTGTTCACACTGTTCTAATGTTATAGGGTTTTTGACAACAAAAGCAGCTCTGATTGACATCGGTAAAAGATTTATAAATGTTGTTATTGCAAATTTTTGATTTTCTGCAATAATTCCGTTTTTTGTCTCAACAGAATAATTTTTTAAGAATATTTTTGATTTATAATGAGAAAATTTTTCTAAAAACATTTTTAATGTGTCTAATGAATTACTTTTAAATTTTAAATTAGCGATATCGAATAATATTGTTTCTGCAGTGGATTGATCAGTAAAATTTGTTGTGAGATGTATTTTTAGGTCTTCCCATGAATCAAAATTATTTTCCGAAATTATTTCCATTGCTTTTCTTATCATTTTATTTTGAATAATTTCGAATAAGAAATTTTTTTGGATTTGTGTAACTATGATTCCATTTAAACTAAGATAAACTTTATCTACGGCTTTAATAAATCTATTTAAAATTTTTATGTTACCGTCGTATTGAGGTATCATTTCTGTTAAGGTTTTTAACTCAGACAGGTTCGTATTAGCCATGTTTAATAAGCTAGGGCGTAATTTTATTTTAATAGTATTTTGTGAAGTTATGTCTTCGTTAATTTCTGAATCAAAAGATTCGGTTTTATCTGACTCTTGGTCACTAAACATATAGTTAATATATGTGTTTGGGATTGTATTGGTCCCACGATCAATGTATTACTAGTCACAGCTAGATTGATTCGTTTTGTGTAATAAAATTTATTATATTACTTACAGTGTTATCAATAATATTACGAAGAGGTGATTATGGGTCATCGTCTTCGGGTTCTGTGCGTTTCCTTTGCGTAGTTGTTTGGTGGCAAGTGTCTTCCTTTGAAAAGAAACAACGGGTGTCCTTCGTGTAGAAGATGTGATCGGCTTTTCGAACAGCAAATCTTCTATGTAGACGAACGGCTTGGACGACGTGTTGTGTCTTTGCGACCAGATGGGCACTGTTTAGCCTTTTACGTTGATTTGTAGGATTGCAAAGTGAAGAATTAATATTCACCACACAATGATTTTCTTTTTCTTTGTGTTTCGATGCTAATCCTACCGACTGCGCCAATTAAATTTGAACTTCGTTTAAATTTAATAAAAAGAAATTTTTATTTTTTATGTTACATTTGATATGTGTTACAATAGTGAAAAACCACACTGAATAGAACATGAATATAAGTTTTTATTTGCTTATATGTGTAAATATATGCTTATGCTGTAGTTTACTTAATACTCATATTGCACAGGAAACTGACAAGTGCTATATGCTGACATCTAATAAAATAAGAGTAATAATGATGAAATAAGAGTTACAGCCATACATAATTCACACGCCCCGGGTCCCTCCTGATCATCTAATCCAAGAAACGCACATAAGTCAGTAAACTATAAAAGATTTGCTGGATCCTGAACCTAATTTCAAGAAAATTTTTGGAAATTACAACAATATTGCGACCGAGTGAAAAAAGTGATGAAATTTCCATTGCTTTTTTGAGTTTAAAACGTGATAAAAAATAGTAAAATTTAACAATCATTAAATGAAAATAAGTTCAAGATGCAGTAAATTACGTCTTTTTTTCAGTCCAATTCGTTCTAAGTCAATTGGTCGATTCGTTTGACCGCAATCGACGACACAGTAAAAAAAAGTAGTTCCTAGAGAAACGCGTTTAAGGTTTTCGCAGTGGTTCCGACTGCAATAATAATTTGTCCGTGTCACCAATATGGACGAAAATATTCCTTAATATGTTGTGACATTATATTAACTGGATTTTGTTATCAAATTGCAATAATGAGAGTTCGCAGATCCAATATGGCAGATGATGTCAAAAAAAGCAATCCCAATTCTCGTGAAATTGAACATATAAGCGTGTTGCGGACTCTTAATTAAGAAATTGGGGTCGGAATCATAATAATTTGCAAATTAAAAGATGGTTGAATAAAATTACTGTACACAGAAACAAGCAAATGCTTTTCATTGCGATGTGATACATCATTCGGGCGCATCTCTATAGTATTAGCTTTAAGTGTACGCTTAAGCTTTCCGACTGGCTTTGAGAATGCTATATATTGAATAATGGTTGATTTTATTTTGTTTCATTAGTTGTTTAATCATAGCATTATAAAACTCTTTGCCGCTAACCGACTGCAGGTTTTTTGGAATACGTTGTTTGAGCAGTATTTTACTCATGGCCTGAGTGACATCGTTAGCAGATCCCTACCCACGCATACTTTAAAAATAAGTCAATTACAGTTAGCAAATATGTGTTCGCCTTATTCTTCCGTTCATAAGGAATTATTTCAACCAGATCACATTGCCACAAATCGTCAATCTCTTTTGTAATCACTCTTCTCCTTGCATGAGACTAACGAGCAGGTTTATGCAATTCATTCCCTAGATGCAATTTGCTCATGTTAGTTTACTGAGACTAGTAACGCGTTTTGCATTTAAAGTTTTTAAATACGACTCGATTTGTGTGCAAAAAATTAATGTATTGTTCTTAAGTGTATCATTTATAATAGTATTATATTTTGAGTCAATCAATGCAGGTGAACTTTCAACGATATTATTTACTTTCATAGCAACAGCTTTTATACTTAAATAATGCTCATTATATAACATTTTTTGACATTATTTTGAGGTAATTAAGTCATCTATCATAATTTTATTTGAATTAATAATATCACTTAACTTATTCTTATTTTTGCTTATAGAATTATCAACATATTTCTTGTTTGCTGCATTGCAATGTTTTCGAAAAGCCACAAGGTATAATTTTTTTCATTATTGCATTTTACAGTTCATGTCCATCTTCATGTTACACATCTAACGACCTCTGCATCAAATTATGTATGTGTAAATCAAAATAGTTTTTGTTTGCAACATCATTTTCATCATTTGCTTCGGCCATATTTATTATTCGCCTATCTGACGCATCAAATTCACCAATACAATTTGTAGTTAAACTGATTTTATGTTTCAAACCGTGCATCTTTAAAGGTCTACCGAATTTGTCTACAAACATCTAGCATATGATCAAATAATACATCATTCTGTTATATCCGATTCTTTAATTATGGACATGATTTCATTATCATATCCAGTATGACCTGCAGTCCGAAAAGCCATCGGCAACATTAATCTTTCAACAAGTTCATTTGGCTCATTTCAATAAATGTAGGCTTTTTATAATTAGTTAAAGTCATATGTGATTGAATTATACCAATCCCTGATGTTGATTGTAATCTACCAACTGTTATTGCCGGTTTAGTTTCATTTAAATACTTCCAATTGCGTGATGTATTAGATGACCAGTGGAACTAAAGTTTCTCTTATGAGTGTTTCTTTGCAATACTATACTCAAATAGGTTTTTCTACCATTATTGGTAAATGATGTGCTGGCAGGAAAGTTATTAAATAATAATTCATACAGGCCTGTTGTTCCTTCATACCATTGATCTCCAATCTTCAAATTTTTATATTCGATCTCAATTTGCATGTTACTGATTTTAAAAATATCTTCACTATCTGTTCCAATTCTATATACATTATCAGTGTCGCTTTCATGCAATACGAAAAATTAGCATGTATAGGGCTGGAATAACTCCTGCAGATTGTTTCCACCGTTCAAATTCCTGGAGACCTTCTGGGGTGTCTAATTACGTTTTCAATTGGGTTCTTGATGAATGTTCTTGATATTTCACTGCTATATCATCAGTTTCTAAAAATTCTGGTAATAATGTTTGAGGTTTCTTGATTGCTCCCTACTAGGTGTTTCAACCGGTTTGTGATAATATGCAATGAGTGCCTCATTATGCATTTTCTTTTTCAATTTAATTTCGGTAGTATCTGAAGTGTCATTTTTAATTTTCTTTAATTGTATCGTGGTATTTTCAGCTATTTCTTTCACACTTAAGGGGGGTTTTACCTTTTTTAGGCACAAAACTGCATGTTTTTGGAAATTTTTTTCTCAGGCAGGTTAAAATATATCAAAACCCGGTTTAGACCACTGTGTTTATTATGTTTTGAAGTACAAAATCTAATTTTTTGGCCTTCCAATATTGTTTAGACTTCCTTAAAATGACGAAACTTCACACAAAAACTTGGCTGTAGCCCTCCGCGCGCAGGGTGATGGCGGCCACCTGGATCATTTTCAATCAAAAACAAAATAACTGCCTTAAAGTGTATATGATTACGGAGGGATTGAACTAGGATAAAGTCAATCGGTCGATAAATAACAAAATGGCGGCCATTTGAAAAAAAGTGTTGTTTTTTCGAGTTTTTTTTGGACTTCGAGGGGGCTAAAAAAATATTTGTTATGTACCAATTAAAAAGATCCTAGTTCACTCTCTGGAGCATTCAATTTGCGTCAAATTTCGAGAAGTTTCAATAGAATCGGTTAAAATGAATTCGAGTTATTACCCTGCGCAGTTTTAAAAATATGGTTTCAAGAAAAACGCGATTGAAGTTTAGAGCACATTTCATCGCTATATTATGCAACATACGGTTAGTCTGCGATCCCAATACCATACATGAGCCTTTCCTCTTCCTCGTTTCAAATTCGCTAAAACGGTTCCAGGGGCGGATACTACACACTTCAAAGTATCCAAAAATGCAATAAAAAAAAGTCGATTTTTTTGAAAAAAAAGGTAAAACCCCCCTTAATGATAAAAGATTGACATTTTTTTTCAAGTAATTCTTCTGCTTCTTCATGCCCATGTTTGAATGATTTATACTTCTTACGAATTACATCACTAACCTGCACTATTTTTCGCATTGTATCTTTCTCCGACTTATTCATTGTAGCTCTCTTTAGCAACCTTGATACAGTTTTCAACAGGTTTTAAAGAGATTTCAGCAGGTATTCAACAGGTGCAAAACAGGTTTGTTAGCTGCAAAACAGGTAACATAGGCAGGTTTCTCATCGGTTTGTTTCAATGGTGATATTTGAAATATCATTTATATATATATATATATATATATATATATATATATATATATATATATATATATATATATATATATATATGTATTTTGTATTTTCACTTTCACCTGCACATGCGGTAATGACCATAGTAGTCGATCCGCAATTTAAATAAAATTAAAAAAAATATACATATATAAATATATTAATATATATATATATATATATATATATATATATATATATATATATATATATATATATATATGTATGTATATATATATATATATATATATATATATATATATATATATATATTTAAAATCGCAAGGCTTCATAATAAAGAAGCAAAAATGGAAGACGTATTAAACTTTCATTCCAATATTGTATTTGACAATAAAATTGCACGGATAGAAGTACACAGTCATCAACCGTATGTGGCATCTATTCACAACAATAATGATGAAATATATATATATATATATATATTTATATGTATTTTGTATTTTCACTTTCACCTGCACAAGCGGTAATGACCATAGTAGTCGATCCGCAATTTAAATAAAATTAAAAAAATATATACATATATTAATATATATATATATATATATATATATATATATATATATATATTTATATTTGTATATAAATAAAAGGGGAAATAAATAAATGATTAATATCTCACAAGATTTATAAAATTGGATCAATTGAGTTTTAGCTTAAATAAAACCTAAAGAAAAAAATTTTACTTTCACATGTGTGAAAGAACATTGCACGGCTGGAATGTGCAGACACCAGTCAAGAACTGAGGTCTTTTATGGAAACCACAGAAACCACAGCTCCGGCTGATATATAGTGTGGAGAGAAAAAAAAGGAAAGGATGATTGAAGTATTAACATTTTCGGAACGAAAAGAGAAGCAGAGAACCATTACAGATTTACGTAAACAAATCAGCTACCCGGAGAAATGAAAGAACTTTAACAATGCTTGTTGCATTATTGCTTAATGAAATACGCATGGGACTCTCAATACCAGCACTGCGACGATGCAAATTGTAACTAGTACACTGCTCAAAAATATGTTCGAGAGTGAGCCTAGTGTTACAAGTGGAGCAGAGAGGTGGTTGTTCTCCTAGTAATAGATGCAAGTGTGTGAGACATGTATGGCCTATTCTCAGACGATATCCACCGCTCCACTGACACCTTTACACGTCGCAATTTACTAGATGTATTCCACTCCTCTTGCCATAACTTAAGACAATGCACAGCCACAGACCTCAACACTTCATCGGTGCGCAAGGGATGACGGACATCGTAGTTGCCGTTGGTAGTTCTAAGAGCAGCTCGGTCAGCACAGTGATTACCGGGTATCCCAGCATGTCCGGGTATCCACATGAGTACGACATCTCTCTCTAGCTCCCGTAATCTATTGATTTCGTCGCGGATGCTCAAAACGGTTGGATCTGTAGAGAATCTGCTACCGATGCCTAAGATAGAACTCAGGGAATCGGTGCAAATGAGCAGGTGACGTCGCTCATCGGTAGCTTGACGGGAGTATCGAAGAGAGTAGAGAATACCATTTAGCTCAGCAGTGTACACCGAGCATATGGGTGACAGTGTGAACGACTGGGATACGCTATCAGTCACAAAAGCGCAACCTGTACCGGAGTCTGTCTTGGAGCCATCAGTATATGTGTGTTGGAAGTCTGTGTACTGTTGCAGTTGAATGAAGAATTCAATCAAGTATATGGCGTTAGGAGTAGAATCTTTTGGCAAGTTGGTCAGCTCTAGATTTATTGTTAAAGTAAGAGATGCCCATGGAGGGTTGTTGGAAAAAATTCTCGATAGAACAATCCCTTGGTTGTCAATGATGGTATTCAACAACCTTGGAAGTTTCAGTGCAAGCGGGTAAAGAGAAGCTGCACTAATGGTATATAGACGATTCAATAATGGATTGTTGAATAATGTGGGATGGTTTACATGCTGCGTGAGCGAAAGAACTTTGCAGACGTACCTCAAACGAAGTTTCATGTAACTTATGTGAAGTGGCGGTACACCGGCTTCAAAGTGAAGTTTTGGAATTGGGGTAGTCCTGAACGCGCCGGTGCCTGCTCGAATGCCAGCATTGTGTGCGCTTTCTAGCTTCTTCAAGTGGGAAGTACTAGCAGCGTACACAATGATAGCACAGAAGTCTATCCTGGATAGAACCAGACTGACGTAAAGTTGCAGCAGCGAGTCCCTATCGGCTCCCCATTTTGTGGAGGCAATACACTTGATAGCATTCAATGACATTCGGCATTGCGAAGAAACAGTGTTGATTTGTCTCAGCCATAAAAGCAGACGGTCCAAAATTATGCCCAAAAACTTCACCTCATCCACTATCCGTACTGGTCTATCGTGAAGCGATACAACAGGACAGTTGTGTGCTTTACGTCGTCGGCAGAAGTCGATAGCACAAGTTTTATCCTCAGAGAAACGAAAACCACGGTCGGAAGCAGCCAAAGAAACTAAGTCAACAGCCTGCTGTAATCTCTCCTGACATAGGGCAAGAGATTGGGATGAAGTGAAGATCGTGAGGTCATCTACATAAAGACAACAATCAACAGTATTCGGCAGGTTGGCCACAATGTCATTGATTGCAATCAAGAATAGTGTTACACTAATGGAAGAGCCTTGGGGAATTCCGTTTTGCAACGGTCGTAAAGAAGAGAATGTTTGTCCAACTCGAACTCTAAAGGAACGGTTCGAAAGAAAGTTTTCTACGAATTGAGGCAGATGGCCTCGTAGACCCCAGTTGTGCAGTTATCGTAGAATTCCGTATCTCCAGGTCATGTCAAAAGCTTTCTCTAGATCAAAAAACATTGCAACTAGATGGTTGCGTTTTAAGATGCTAGATTGAATAGCGTTCGTCAGATACACATGCAGGTCAGTAGTGGAGTGGTGCTGACGAGATCCACATTGATGTTGGTTGATGAGATTGTGGGATTCTAGAAACCAGTTGATTCGATAATTGATCATGCGTTCATATAACTTTGACAGATGACATGTCAAAGATATTGGACGGTAGCTTGATGCAGAAGACACGTCTTTGCCCTTCTTGTGTATCGGCACAGTTATCGCTTCGCGCCAGATGTCAGGATAGACATTTTCAACCAAAATCCGGTTTAGAAATACCACTAATCTATATTTAAATAAGGTTGGTAAATGACGATACATTGCGTAAGCAATATCATCATACCCAACAAAAGTATTGGCTGTGTGACCCAGTGCAAATTCAAATTTTGCTTGAGTGAATATTGAATTATAACTCTCAGATTTATCACACTTAAAGTATAGAAGAACCTCTTCAGCCACTTTTGAGCGTAGAAAAAGGAGCGAATAATTATCCGAATGACTAACGGACTCAAACTGATTTGCTAGAATATCAGAAATAACAATTCTGACAGTGTGTACCTGACCATTGACCTGGAGCATTGGAATATGGGAACTTATCTTGTAACCGTTCATATACCTGATTTTCTTCAAAAGGCAGAGTTTGCTCGAAATCAGTACCAATAGAGGAAATAAATCCGCGCCAAGACTCAGTTTGAGACTGAAGAATTGAACGCCTGGATTTCGCACGGGCTTGGTTTGAAAGTGTCGGATCTCTCCGGTACACTTTTAGTGCGCGCTTTTTAGAACGTATTGCGGAAGCAATGTGTTCATTCCACCAAGGAACAGACTTCTTTTTGAGACAACCAGAGGATTTCGGAATTGATAACGAAGCGGAATGCAGAATAGATTCGTTTAGATGTTGCAGCTCGACATTTAAAACTGGTGACGGTTCGGGAAGTATAATGTTGTTGGCGAAAGATTGCTAATAGGCCAGATTAAATAACCATCTTCGAGCTGTTTGTTGTGCAACAGAATCAGTATATGAAAGAAACGACACAATAATGGAAAAATGGTCACTTTAATGGGCATCGTCAACTACCTGCCACTGAAGATGGGCAGCTAGAGTAGGGCTAGAAAAAGACAAGTCGATTGCCGAAAAACTTCTTGATCTCATGTTCATGAACGTGGCTGAGCCAGTGTTGAGAAGCGTGACATAATTGTTGTCCAAGAAGCTTTCGACCATTCGACCGCGGGCATCTGTGCTTACAGAACCCCAGAGTATATTATGAGAATTAATGTCTCCGACAAGGATGTAAGGAGTCGGAAGCAGCCATACTCAGTCCTCGAGATCATTTAAGTTCCAGTTGCCATCTGGAAGGTAGACGTTGCAAATTGTAATTTTCCGAGGTAAGAATACCTGGCATGCAAGTGCTTGTTGCAATGTTACATTCTTTGTGTGGAATAGAAGATTCAAGTACAATTGCAACGCCACCATGAGCACGTGCAATAGGGTCAACATATCTGCGGAAGATTTTATATCCCCGCATGTTGAAAACTTCGAGAGGTTTTAAATGACTCTCTTGGATGCATATTACTCTGGGATTATTATCAGCCATTAATAGCTTTAACTCAGCTAGGTGTTTGACGATTCCATTGAATGATAAATGGATTAGACATAAAAATGAGGAGAAAGGAATGAAAGAGGAAAAAATAAAAAAATTAAAAAAAAGTTTTTTTTTTAAATTTAAAGTCAGAAAAAAAAGCTGCCTTTTCAGGAAAACTCGGAAAGTGTTAAGTTTTCGAGTTGTTCGGTTTGCTCTTAGCCCATCCACGTTTGTCTTTGGGCTTTCGGGCATTTTTGAAAGTCTCATTGCAAATTGAAATAGCGCTTGACTCTGAGTCTGATAACGAGATATTTGTATCTTGTCCTGATAGAACAGGAGCAGGAGATGGCATGACACTATTTTTCGGAGGTTGCGAGGTACCTGGCAGAACAGGTATTGGTACAGTAGGTGGTGGCAGTTTTGCAGATGAACATGTGGGTTTTTTTGCGGAAGACAATGCTGCGCTCATAATGGCGCCTAAGTTGATGGTGATAGCCTGTGTAATCAATTTTTTTATTTCAGGAATGAGAAGAACTGCGATATCGTTTACAGATGGAATGGGTGTTGCAGGCCTAGTTGCAGCGACTTTTGCGAAGCTTAGTTCAGGAGCTGGGGTGTTTAAGCGCATAAAATCCCTAGCTTCTGTGTAACTACAATTATTCAAAGTTTTGTATTTTACAGTAGCATACTCCTCTTTGAATTTAGTACAGTTTCTCGACAAAGCGAGATGGCTCTCTCCGCAATTCACGCATTTCACCGGATCGGTGCATCGCTCTTCTTCATGCGGGACTTTGCCGCAAATGCAGACTTTCTTTTCCTTACAAAATTTTGAGGAATGCCCAAACTTTTGACAGTTGAAGAACTGCATTGGATTTGGGAAGTATGGCCTGGCAGGCAATTTGTACATGGCCACATGAATTTTTTCTGGCAATTTATGTAGTGAGAACGGAATTATTATGGACGCAGTGTCTTCCACTACACCATTGACCTAGCGGGTGACCTCAGAAACACCTTGGGGTTATAATTCGGAACAGAGCTCATCGGTGGTGCAATTCAACAAATCACGGCAAGTAATAACACCCTTTACATTATTGAGGGTCGAATGTGAGGAAACGTCCACAGGAAAATCAGAGAACATGGTAATTTGTAGAAGCCGAGCAGCTTGTTTCGCAGATTTAGTTTCTACTAACAAACCCTCCTTGATTTTTTTTAGTGACTGTACATCACCAACGAGACCGTACATTTGTTTAGATATTAAAAATGGACTGACCTTGAAAAATTCTGTTCCATCTTTTTTTTTTTTATGACCAGAAACCGGGGACTGGAATCCACCGTCAACTGGCTCATTATTTTCTGCTTCTTCGCAGGGTTATAAGACACGGAGGGGTTTCCCCCCCCCATCGAACACCCCGTCCGCCAACGCGGATAATTAAAAAGAAAAAAAGAAATTTGCAGAACCCTCCTGACATACAAAAACGTAGCCAAAACTACGAAGAAAAAATCGAAATCTGAATAATTTCAGACGAAAATCGTTTGTAACGACACAATAAACGACAAAACAAACACAACCGAGCGAGAAAAAAACCACCAAGTACACGACTGATATAAATATATATATATATATATATATATATATATATATATATATATATATATATACATATATATATATATATATATATATATATATATATATATATATATATATATATATATATATATATAATAGAATTTTTGCTATTACAGCGCCATCTATCGCGAATCGAAAAAAGTTTCGAACAAAATCTGTCAAATTTTAAACGAGAAATCTGAATATGTTATAAAATATAGGGGTTCCTATTTAAGATTTCAATGCTAACCACAACCCTACCCCCAGGAGTAAGGTTGAGGGATCGACTTTAGTGTCAATGGATGTCCCCTTTAAAAATATTTGATATGTGTTTTTCACATTTGTTATCCGATTTGTATTTTTCGGGATATTTACAAACGCAACTTAAAATGGACCATCTTGTATATATATATATATATATATATATATATATATATATATATATATATATATATATATATAAATATATATATATATATATATATATATATATATAAAAATGGAATGCATGGTTGTAATCATTGGGATGTCTTCTTTAAAGGAGAATTATTTTATTAAAATCCAGTTACTCTTTTGGCCGCTACACCAGGTTCTGCAGGAGACCTCTATGTTTATGTTATCGCGGGGTGGGAGGGATTACAGTCACACCATTGGAGATAGAATAAAAGATTTTGTCCTTTTTTGTTTTGGATGAGAAATAAAAATTTGGCGATGTTTTGAAAAAAAACAATCCGTTCTTGATGCTAAAAATGGAGATAAAAGCTTGCACAAAAAATCCATTTTTGATTCTTTCAAAAAACAGTTCCAAATTAAGAAATGTAAACGCCGTTTAAATCGAATGAGCCGTTTTAGAGATACAGCTGCCGCTAATTGTAAAAACATCGTTTCGAGAAAATCGCGATTAAAGTTTCACCGGTAAAGGGCGGGTTCTTCGAGCGCTCGCCGGAGCGCGCTTGGAGCGTCTTGTCACGGGTCCACTAATCGGCCTGTAACTCTTGAACGACGTGACTTGCGGGCTTCCGTTAAAATCTACCCTTAAAGTACACATTACAAAGTATTTTTTAAGTTAAAGAAATAAAAATCGATTTTTTGAAATTTCCAGAGTGGACTACCCCCTTAATTGCTTCTGATATAGAAAAGTTGAATTTGTTAAAAACGATTGAAAGCAGTAAGACATTGGCTGTATCATTTAGAAGATGGGTTATCTCTGAATACCCATTATTGTCGACAACAATAAAACAAATATGGCCCGTTAAAACTTCTACTCAATTGCAAAAACCAAGATCTTTCATCCTAGGATTTCAAACGGATAGTAAAATAAGATTGCTAAAAATGTAAGCGCATTCGATCATTGTAAATTAGCAAATGTAAGATACTATTTGAATTCGGTATGCTATCCAAATGAAAATTTTAATTTAAATTTTGCCATTGAGTAGTATGTTCTATTGTATGAAATGTATTCGATTTTCCAAAATCCATACTATGGTTGTAACAAGGCAGATTTCAAAGATCATGCGCCACTGATTGTAATTGATTGTTCTTATCAAAATGAGTCATAGAAATCAGAATCTGGAAATGTCAGGTTGAAATTTGAATCAAGCGAGAATTTCCTTGCCAATACAACTGCATACTGTTCAAATTTGCATGATCGCATCATTGAATATAATCCAATATCGGGTGATGTTAGAACACTAGTCTAACGATGGAGCTCATTATCGCCATATTTGTGCCTTAGGTAATCCATATAGGATTCAGAAATGGTGGGATGATGATATTAAAATGTTAAATATTGACTAGTCATTATTATTAAAAATTAAAAACACATTTATTTATTATATGAATTGTTTTACTAAATAACTCTGCAAGTTTCAGATTATACTAACAAATATATTAATAATATTTTAAATAATTTTGATCAATAAACAGTTGTCTGACCATCGTCTTTGTTCGAACATAGCATCATCACCTTTTATGAATTCACGCAATTCAATATTACGAAATTTAACATTTCATTTAGTGGAGTCCTGTTTTGGCCAAGTCTTCTGGTTTAATTTCAGGATTGGATCATTTTTCAAATAATGTAAATCGATTAGATTCATCTTTATTAAATTCAAATTGACACTCTTGACAATTTCGAACAAGTAAACAGTCGTATATGTTATCGCATCTGACTCTTTTCGTATCCAGATGTTTTGTACAGCGTGCATACCTCTTGAATTCTGGGTCGCTTTGCCAGACTTTAGTAAATTCTCCGAAACGAAACTAATTTGACCACGCATTCTAAATATAAATTCATTTGAGAGTAATGCAATATCTTCAGTAGACAACTCAGCTAGTGGGAAAAACTTTTCTTGATCTTTATGTTCATAAAACATTTTCACAATATTTAGGACTGTAGCATCCAGTTGTAATTTGTGGCCAAGTTCGCTCAACATATTTGCAGAAACTATTGCCGGTTTAGAATTTAAAATATTATATTATTGAAACAGTTTGCGGTTAATAAGATAAAAATACAGAAATAAGTTTTCATTTTTTGTTTATATAGTTACAGTTTTATCTCTATAATGTTTTATCATACATTTCATTTCCTTATATATCTTTATGTTGTATCTCTAAGTTATTTAAAAATGCTGCTCGACTAAACCTGAAATTATTTGTAATAAGACTGTGCATATTGTTGAATTAATTCTGGATTCTGATTTTAATTTTGATTAACATAACAAAAATATCGTTCGCTAAATATATCCGCAATTGTATACAAATGAAAACAAACAGCAAAAATACACGACCCATTCAATATAAAATCATATTTCTTATCGAAATTGTTGATCTTGTATGATGTTAGTTAGTCGTGTAATAGCGTTTGAATTTTTGATGGTAGTGCGGAGGTAGCACTACAATATTAAATGCTGCATTACGTTATTCGTCAGTGTATACTTGTCTGTGGATCAGCGCCAAACATGCCGTGGCGAGTAGATCAACTACTGCCGGGGGACAATTATATAGACATTACCTCCGCTCGTAGACGTGAGAAGTATTGAATCTAATATTGAAAATAACTTAATTTTTGTTGTAACCGGTACGTTTTCTGAAAATACTTTTCAAATAAAAGATATGCGAAATTTGAATATCTTAATTTTCATTCTTACTAATTTTGCTGTAAGTACTACCACTTTTGAGTTAAAGCATCATATTGAAAAAACACTCCTTTTTTGTAACCAGTACCTTTTTTGAAAAATATTTTCAAATAAGTTATGCGCAATATTACTATCTTTTATTTTCATTCATAAAATTTTTCTGTAAAAACTACCGTTTTTGAGTTATAGCAGAAGATGCAAAAAATGACTAGAGTAAACATGCATTTCCTGTTGGAATATTCTTTTCAAAAATAGGAGGTTTTCCTGTCAGGCATATACAAATCTTAAGTTTGAAGTTTCATGATTGTATCTTTTACCGTTTAGGCTGTAGAGCGCACACATACACACAGACTAACTTACACACATACACACACACACACACACACACACACACACACACAGACAGACTTCATTCCAAAAATAGTTGGAATTGATTCAGGGAAGGTCAAAACGTGTATTTCTGTTAAAATCTCGAGTTCGAAATTTTTCATGATTACAATACTTACTTATACTTCGTATAAGAAAGTAAAAATAGATACAAAGTTGCCATCGCTTTATAACTGCATATAAAATATTAAGTTCTCATTGGTATAGAATGGTGAAACAAAAAAAATCTCTTCAAAAGTATAACATAGATTGAAAGTATTCCTATTTACTTGTGACTTCACTCTTTCACACATTATTTTATCATGTGGACGATGTGTGCACTTGAATCAATCCGACAAAGTGTTGACTTAAAAAGTGCTGTTAGCTCTTGCTGATCAGTTTGATATACTTATGCGAGATGCTCAACACGAAACAGTAAATGATAACAAACTTGAATAACTAGAAGATTTTTTAAAGGCCATATATAAACATTATTCAAAAAGAGTCGACATTTGTAGGGATTATATCAAGAACAAAATAACAATTGCAAGGTTTCCTAGAAGATATAAGAAAATATTTCCCCGATGAGTAATCTTATTTATAAAATGTTGCTTAGTTATAATAATAGTTTAGTTTTATTATAGCAGTATAATTAAGCAGTCGTAATTGTACTCATGTTATTTTGTTTTAGTTTTGCAAATGCATTTGATTTTCAAAAAACCCTATTTTAGCTTGATACGTATGAATACATAACGATGCAAAATGAATGAATTACTATAAATGAAAGTAATGTGATATATTCAGAAGCTCTAAGAGATTTTCAAGATTATTTCTAATCACCAAATGATAATATATCACAAACAATACGACTGATGAATAGTCCAGGATGTGGTGTTAAGGATGATTTAAATTATAGCACTCTGTCATATGCTTGAAATTTAACAACCATAACTTGGGATTTCATCAACGCAAAATCCAAAATTTCTGATATTGCTCGAGAAGCTTTTGCAGTTTGGGATAAACCTGTACAACTTAAATTTGTTCATCAGCAATATAAATTAAATAACAAGCCAAACAAAATTATATCTTTTTGACATAAAAGACATTTTAATTATGAAACTGATGTTTTCTGCCACACAATTCTCGATGGAGTTTTAGCTTTACCTGTTAACCAAGGAAGACGTATAAATATGTCAAACGTAAACCATATCGGGTACGGGTGATTGAAAGGAATATTTTGAAGTGTTCCTCACAGTTTTTAGCTCTGCGTAGTGCGATTTTTAAATGTTTTATTTCTCGTACCATGTTGGTGATGCTAATTTTGTTTTAAGTATCTCCATTTCGGAGAATAACTCCGTTAGTACGTCGATGCCTTTTTTTTTCGTCGCTGTTCTGTGTCTGATGTTGTTGTGGATTATTTGAGAGACGGGGTTTTATTTGTTTTGGAATTGGAAGCGCAGGAAGTCTTGTTTTTTAGGAAGGGTGTTTTGCTTAATAGGTTGGGTTTTAGAGTTAGGTTTCTAGCAGTGCTTATTGAAAGGGATTGGTGCGTCAATGTACGTAGCAGTCTTTGTAGGCAGTGGTCTATTTGCTTCCATTACTTTAATTTTTTTTAGATAGACGGCGTATTCTGGGTAGTTTCCCGGGTGTGGGTCTTTGCAGTTGGCACATGTAGCTGGTGTGTCCGGTGTCTTGGTGCATGTTTGGGTAAGGTGGTCCTTCGCACACTTGAGGCACCGCGGGCGGAGCTTACAATTTGCTGTAGCATGTCCCTCAATACTGGCAGCGATGACACTGGATCACATGTATTTGGTCATGTGACGCTCCTACTCTACCTTCACATGGAAAAGGTATTTCGATTTTGCGCCGTTGTTGAGTGTTTTGATGGTATGTGTATTGGTTGTTGTGATAAGGTAGAGGGGGCGTCTTGTGTTTCGCATTCGAAACATTTTGTGCACATCTATTCCTTGCGTTATGAGCTCCGTACGCAGCTCCTCTATGTCCCATGTACTATGTACTATCTAAACCCCTGAGCACGAATACATGTGTTTTTGTTTCCCTGTTAGTGAAGGTATAGTAATGGAAGTCTGAGTCTAAGTTTAAGTCTGTTATTAGATTTTGTCGTTCGTGCTCTTTATGTGTGTATATGTTTGTGTTGTTATTTGTGTATTTAATGTGATAACCTTGCGTGGTGAAGTTTTGTATGTATGTTGTCAATTAAGTCGAGTTTTTAGTCATGGTTGGTATAATTATAGGAGAGGGTAGCCGGGGTGTTTAGATCTAGGTTCGTTTTCGTCGATGTCTTTTTCGTCTTGGTCTGTGTCCGAGTCTTTATGGTTAGTTAAGGAGTGAAATCGGTTTTTGGTATGTTTTGTTGCTATTTTTGTTTTTGTCGGAGCCTTGGATGTCTTCTTAGACACTTTGAATTGCCTTCCATGTAGAAGTGGGCTGTCATCCCAAGGTCTTACCTGGGCGTTCGCGGTGTCGAATAGTGCACTTACTTAGAAATGACCTATTCCGCTAGTGCTGGGGGTCGTCTGATCCACGTTGGTTCTCGTGGAGGTTGGGGGGGTCTTTTTTTCTATTGGGGTGAAAGGTGGGATACATTTACCACCACTAGGTCATTAGCAAAATAATTTTCATTGGAATTAACTGCTTTTCTAATCTCCAATGGTTCAAGTAAGTTTTATCTGTACCCTTTGTTCGCGGGGTGTAAAATTTTGAAGTTACCGTCATACCCGTGTAAATGTTTTTTGCAATGGTCGGAGAAACCTGTACAATTAATTTGGTTGCCGCTCTGGCCGATATTTATTGCATTACAATCGTTACATTTTATTTCATAGACTCCTGTGAGATCATGCTTTTCATTTATTGGTTTATTTACTAATAAACTACCCAAAGTTAATTTTTTCGGGGTTATAGTGCTATTTTGTAATTTTTAAAACTTTGTGGAAATTTTTTCTGTTAAATTAGGACGATAATTTAAATAAAGGTAATTTAAGTTTTGTGAATCAACTGATTCTTTATAAATTTGATTTAAAATAATTTTTTTGTTTTCCTTTTTTAGACGTTTATCAATATTAGTACTGTTTCCGTTGTTAGTTGCAATTGTTTTTATTGTATTGAGTAATATTTCAAAATTAGATTTTTTGTTGTTTTACTAAATCTAATGAATTCTTAATTGCTTACGTTGATTTAAGGTTTAGAACAGTTGGTATTAATTGGTTTAGTTTTTTACACAGCTAATCTGCTGGTTCGTTATGATTAAAATGTCAGCCTTTCATAGTTTAATACATAGATTAATCAAAATTCCAATGAACAAATCTAATTTTGAAACCGACCATTGCATAGGTTTGACGGTAACTTCAAAATCTTACACACCGCAAACAAAGGGTACAGATTAAACTAACTTGAACAGTTAGAGCTTAAAAAAACTGTTCATTCCAAGAAAATTATTGTTAATGACCAACTGGAGGTCAATGCATTACTGCTCATTAGTTTCAATATAGTTTAAATTTAAATATAAAAAAACATGTAATGTCAAATTTTGTATCAGTTCTTGATGATGCCCGAAAGGTTAGTACAATTGTAGAATGTTAATATATACTATTGTGAAACTTATCAAGTGCCTTATCATTTCTTCAAATATTGAAAAATGATACACCAAGTGCCCACCAACAAAGGTGTTAATTTTATAATAATTAGATACTTAATATACTTTATTGATATAACTAAAATTCATGTAGCACGTTCAATTAATTTGTTTATTAAAAACTTAATTTTTTATATATAAATTAAATGTAAGTTAATTTTTCTTAAAAACATTTAAACTTACTGATTTACACTGAAAACAAGATTTTACACGAACCATACACTCGGGCTTTTTAATCTTTTGCACCAACCTTGCTCTAAAGTCACACGTGAAACATCTAAATAATGAACATTTGTACTAAACCTAGCCCCACGTCTCACTCATGTTTCTACAAACATACTCCGCAAAAGTTTCTCACAAAATATCACTTATTTCACACTTCTCTATTTAAAGATACATTCTTCCACGTGTAAATATGCTTGAAGCATATTAAGTCACATATTATGAGTAACGAAGAGTCCAAATTAAATAAAAATAAGCAAAAAGTTTATTAATTTATATTTAGCCATAAAGCATCATGCACATCGCCCGGCATATCTTCATTATTCTAGCAGCAGTCATCTTAGTTTGTTGTTTCATTTCCCCAAGCATTCAGGATACGTGCACCTTTCTTTGAAACATCATATATTTTAATCATACACTTTACAGCTGCAGTTACATCATATTTATAAAACTAAACAAGCGAAGGCAAAGCAACATTATACGAACATGAATATGCCTCATTAAGTGACTTACTTACTTTTACTACATTTACACCAACTTTTTGAAAAATGCATATGTGTAACAACTACTTTATCATCTTTGATTTTCAGCTCAGCCCTACGTCTTTTTTTTGTATTCCCAATCCAACTCCGCAAACGTTCTAATAACCTACATCCGTTATCATATACACTTTCAACTGCAAATATTCCTAGTGCAGTATCACTATCGCTTCGTTTAACGAGCCAGTATAATTTCAAAGCGACACAATTATTATCTCGGTTACAAGATTATATTCGCGACCTCATAAAAACGTCGGGACCTTCCTTTCCTTGTTAATTGTTTTTACACCAGACCATAAAAGGAGTGCACCAGTTTAATTCTCAAAATTACATACTTTCTACCTTCAATTAGACATAGTCAAGTCATACAACTCACTTCTATTTATTGTATGCAAAAATTTGATCTTTTCACATCTATTACAGAGCCATATCACTCTGCTCTGACAAGCCTTCTATGAAACATCTTTTCAATAACAATAAAAATTTTAAAAGCGTAATAACGAAACGCAATTACTTAAGTAGCGCAGTCGGTAGGATACAGAAACGTACAAAAAATCACCCGGTTCGTTTTAACGATTTGTTCTGTAATCGAAAACTACGCGTAAAATTCATAAGTCAACATTTCACAAGTGCCAGTTAAATCTAGTGCCGTTGAACATTCGCAACAACAAAAGATACGCGCAAAATTTACGAAAAATAAACCGACAGATAAAAGTTTTATAAGTCGAGAACTTCATAAGTGTCAGTAAATCTAGAGCCATTGGATATTCGCAACCAACCGAAGAAATCCACAGTGCCCGCAAAGCGGGAGCCCAGATCTTCAAACTACATCGAAAAGAACAACCAACGTGAAGACCACAGACAAAGCGGCAGTCAAGACATCGGCGCAAACAATGAAAAGCATATTATTACTGCAAGTGAATAATTATCACTACTGCCATTAAATAAAAAGAAATAAATTATTCGGTTATTCAATTTGAATAATCATTATCAAAGAGAACCTCTTTGGTATTATATATATATATATATATATATATATATATATATATATATATATATATATCTATATATATATATATATATATATATATATATATATATATATATATATATATATATATATATATATATATATATATATATATATATATAGATATGTATATATATATATATATATATATATATATATATATATATATATATATATATATATATATATATATATAACATGGTGCAATTCAACTCGACAATATTTATACAAATAAAACAATGACATTTTAAATGGGTGCGTGGCCATACAAGCTAAAGTCTAATAACACTTGACTATAAATTTAAATGAAAGTAACGTAGGCACGTAGCCGTAACAGAGAAGTTATATGGTAATAATGCAAATATATATGTAAATGTTGCGATACTCAACTGAGTCCCCAGGAGCAGTGATCCAGCTGACGGGCGGATAAGTTCGTGTGGCGGCTAGCGGTAGTCCAAGAATTTGTTTTGGGCGCCAGCCCTACCAGCGGCAGGGCATCTTCGGTCCACTTTTCCACTCCAGGTGACACGCTCGCTAGTCAATTTGTCCAACGTTATTAATAATCCTTAAAATTACAAATTGCGCGTCGATATCATTGAACCAAATAAATTTTAGCGCTTAAAACAAATAGGTGATACAAAGAAATGATATGATATGAATAATTAGGCGATTTCTTCCCGGTTTCTCCCTTACAATCACTTCGTCAGAGTCTGAGGTGTCTAAATTTCAAAAGAGTATTGAAGTTAAATAACTAGATCAATCAGGTCGCCACCCAAAACCCTGCTTACATGAACAGAATCCTGTACTTACTAAAACCATACGCCACAAAAGGATACCACATCAAGCACACCAACAACAACACTAACCTTTACATCAATGACGAGACACAGCGACAAACAATAATGGAAGAAATGAATAAAACAGATATCATCAAATACTACACATACTCCGACAGAAACAACAAAACACACGCTGCGCAGCCTCGACTGTCCTCCCGACAACACCCAAGACATCGCAGAAGAACTAAATAACATATATTCACTAAACATCCAGATGCGAAACACCTTCCGCCCCTTATACCTACTAACCACTTCCAGAGACATTACCCTACCCAACCTTTGTTCCCACTGCAAATTCCTTTTCCACACCAAAATCACCTGGGAGAGACACCACAACAAAAAAATGAATCATACAATGTCACCGTTGCCAACAGTGGGGCCTCACAACAGCAAACTGTCATATGCCTCCACACTGCCTGAAATGCGCCGAGCCCCACCTCACACACCTATGCTCAAAGAAACCAGATGTACCCGCAAAATGTTTCAATTGCACTGCATTCACATACAATAAATAAACGCACTTGACACTCAACAAAACCAGCGAAGAAGCAACACCAACACACAAAAAAACAAACAAACACCTAAATACATTCCTGCTCTCGCCTCCAAATACAACATATGGAAAAAACCCTTCCTGCAAAAGTAGTGTAGAAATGGGGGTTCTAACCCAAAAAAACCTGAACGTACCCCGTTTTTCGCTAGAAAACCCGTGAAAATGCCCATAAAAGAGTACTTTTGCCGCAAAAAACCATGAAAATGCCCATAAAAGAGTACTTTTGCCCTATTTTTAGTAAAATGTACAAAAAGTGTAAATTGACAAACCTGAACGTATTAACAAATTTTTTCCCTAATAAATGGAGAATAAAAACGAATTAGCGAGTATGCTAAATAGTAGTAATTCACAATTTAGAAAATTGTCAGAGTTGGAGAATAAAACGTATAAAATCGAATATTTTGAGGTAATTGAAGGAAAGTATGGTGAGCAAATAATAGTTGGTATAGAGAATTTTAAAGTATCATTACCTGAACGGTATAATAGATTTATACCAAGTATTGAAGAGTTGAACTGTAATCCTCCTAGTTTAAAATATAACGGTAAGAAGAAAATAGGTACTAGAGAGATGCATGATATAGAATTTGTTTAAAAATATAAATAAAAATAAAAAAAAATAAATAATGAATTCGTTTAAACAAAATAAATATATAAATTAGGTAAATATAATTAAATATAACAAAAAAATGATGATAATAATTTAATTTACTGTTTACTGTCTACTGTTACTAATACAGAATAATCTAGAACACTTCACATTGCATCATAACCGTTCAACTTTTTTTCTTTTAAATATTTCTCAACGCAAAAGTAATTAATGTTTTTAATAAACTCGCGTTCCTTAATAAATATTTGAGCCTCTAATATTTCACCAGATTTAAATGTTAATAGTAAATTATTATAAAAATCATAGCATTTCTTGAATTCAATCATTTTTTCTTTTATATTTAAGAGTTCAGTGACACACATAAGTAAAGGTGACCCGACAGCGATAACTGATAATAAGGGCATTGTTATCGCTGAAAAACTACTGCCTGTAAATAAAACTTCGCCCAAATGCATACCTAGATTAATTTTACTATAATGTTTATAAGATTTGCGGTAAACATATTTACGTTTCTCAAGATAATCTGCCATTTAGAACGGGAAAATGTTTCTTTATAAATGAGGAAAAAAGAAGGATCTGGATTTGTAAATAGTTTAATAAATAAATTACCGCTTGAAGTACATATACCAGGTTATAATTACTGTGGTCCAGGTACCAAGTTAGAAAAACGATTAGCAAGAGGTGATAAAGGAGTTAACGAATTGGATGAAGCTTGCCGAGGACATGACATAGCTTATTCTAAATATACAGATGTATACAACAGAAATAAAGCTGATTATATATTAGAAAATAAAGCATGGAATAGAGTATTAGATAAAAATGCAAGTTTTAAAGAAAAAATAGCTGCTCGATCAGTTACAAGTATAATGAAAGCGAAACGTAAAATGGGAATGGGTCTTAATTTTTATACTAATAAATCAGTTGAAATGGGAGAAATATTGAGTAAAAGTCAATAAAATAAAATTCAAAAAGCTAAACAGGAAGGAGTAGGAGCGACTATAAAATTATCTGCATCTCAGATAAAAAAAATAAGTCCTCCATCAAAAATACCTATTCCTCTCACAATGTTAATGGCGGCATTACAAAAGTCTAATTCAAACAATGTACAGGATATTGTAAATCAATTACCAAATGTAAAAGGCAGTATTGATTTACCAACAACGCAATTATTAAATAGTTTAACAGACAAGAAAGGTGGTGTAATACTTTTGCCAGCAGCACCAATAATAAAAAAATCATGTATAAAATTAGGCGGTGCATTATCTGATATTCCTGTAAAAAATGGCGACTTTCTTCCATTTGCAATTCCAGCTGTAATGACATTAATTAAAGGTGCATTAGCCGCTTTAGGAACAGGTGCAATGTTGCAAGCAGGTAAAAAGGTAGGCGAGAAGGTTTTTGGTAATGGGATGTATATAGGCAATCCTGCATATAATAAACAGAAACGTGGAGGAAAAATAAAAATAAATTGATACCAGAGAGACCATTGTCAAATATAGAAATATTGAAATATGCTAAAGAGTTAAGACTTAGATATTTTAGAGGTGTATTTATGGATGACACTTTGCCTAAACTAATTAACAAGAATGAATCAGGTATAGTTAATTTAGATTCTAATTCGGGACCAGGTACTCACTGGGTAGCTTATATAAAATTTGATAATAAAGATTACTATTTTGATAGTTATGGAAACGTAAACCCTGAAATAAAATTAGTAAAGTATTTTAATAAGGCTGAAATATATTATAATTATGACAGACAACAGTCATATAGTGAAACAAATTGTGGAAATTTATGTATAGAATTTATATATAATTTCTTTTATAATAAATGGGTACACTCACATTAGATAATTATAAAAATTTGAATCAATCTATTTTAATTAGTAATTATTTCTCCCCACTAGATTTATCAGATGGTAGATATGAATTGTGTCTGAAAAGATTAAAAACATCATTTACTATTCCAAATGTATTAGAAAAATAAAAAAATAATACTTTTACTTATATTAAAGAGGGTGTTAGTAAAACAATTAAAATTGATACATATAGTACATATAGATATAAAGACTTGAAAGACATACTAGAAGAAATTATCGGTATAGGATTCACATTAAAACCAAATGACAATACTATGAAAAATATGATTAAAAGTATTTATACCATCGACTTTACAACATATAACTCAATAGGACCATTGCTGGGATTTAATAAAAGGGTACTAGAGCCAAACATACTGCACATGTCTGATAAAACTTTGGATATATTTCCTGTTAAGACTATCAAAGAATGTTCAAATATTACAAAAGGATGGTATATCGGCTCGACAGAAACTAGTACAATATATGAATTTTTTCTAAAAGTAAGACCTGGTTATGATATAATTGAGCAACCTATTAACTTGGCATATTATCCACTAATATTAAATAAAATAGATAAATTGGAATTAAAACTAATAGATCAAGATGATATTTTAATAGACTTTAGAACTGAACCTTTGTTAATAACTTTACATATAAGAAAAACGTAATATTTTTTTCTATATAAATGGATACAGCAATATTTGATTATTCTATTAATGAGCAAGTACATAAACCACCTATCCAGCGTTACCAATATATAAAATATTTATCTATGATAGTAGGTAGAATAAATACGCCAAATACATTTACAGAGATTAAAGTACCCAATCAGGATGTTATTTATGACACTGCAAACAGTAATCTTGTAATAGCCGGTCAGATTATAGGCAAAGGTACCCCACTGACATCTGCTAATTATAAGACGATTCAATTTGTTCAAAATGGTATAATGCATCTCTATTAACAAATAAAATATTTAATGGGGCACTGAGAATGTTTTAGATGAAAAGAGATATTTTTCCATTACTGTACCACTAAAAAATATTTTCGGTATATTTGAAACATATAATAAAGCTATTTTACGTGTCAGTCAGGAACTACAACTACTTAGAGCAACCGATGATTCAAATTGTTTACAAGCACCTGTGGCATTCAAAGACAATTTGCAAATTAATATTTCAGAAGTATATTGGAGTATGCCACTAGTAATTCCCACATTGGAAAAAAAAATAGAAATTAGTAATCTTATAGCTTCAAACAAACAGCAAATAATAAATTATAATTCATGGACTTATGAATGTAATCCTACAATTCCTAAAGATGTGATGAAATATACATGGCGAGTAGCAACCCTAGCAAAACGTCCAAAATATTTTATCATAGCGTTTTCTAAAAATCGTGATACAGATATAACTGTAGATAATTCAAAATTTAATTTTATTGACCTGCATGATATAAAAGCATTATTAAACAACGATGACTATCCACAGGAAAACTTAATGTTAGATACTGAACACAATGTGTATACACAACGTTTAAAAACTTTCAAAAGACATATTTCCTAGATGCAAACATATTAATGCACCTATTGTTTCTAAATATGAGTTTAATAAAAACTATCCAATATTTGTTATAAATTGTTTATATCAAAACGAGACAATAAAGGAATCAATTACAGATGTAAAGATTGGCTTTAATAAAAAGTTTCCAGAAAATACTATTGTACACTGTCTGATAGTTAGTGATACAAATATAAAATATAGTAGCTTGACAAACACGGTAGTAAAAGACTTTTATCGCTAATAAATGGAGTTTAAAATTAAAAAAGTAGGAAAAGGTTTAGAGAATATAACTATAGAAGAAGAGCAACAAAATAGATATAAATATTTCCCCAACACTATAAGATGTATAATATGTGGACCATCAAATTGTGGTATAACAAACATTATATTACAAATGTTAACAGATACGCATAACGGTTTAATATATCAAAATATATATGTTTATTCAAAATCATTACATCAACTAAAATACAAATATCTTGAAGAGTTTGTAAATGAAATGAATAGTCATTTGAAAAATCGTATAGGCTTTTACAAATTTGAAAATGCTGAAGACGTTACACTTGTAGAAAATGTAAATCCTAATTCAGTAGCAATATTTGATGATATTGATACACGAAAAATAAAAATACTTGAAGATTACTTTAGTAGAGGTAGACATTATGGTCTTTGTTGTATATGCACATGTCAAACATTAAGCCGCATACCGAAACAGATGGTCAGAGTTAATGCAAACTATATTATACTTTGTCACTTTACTGATAGTACTAATTTAAAACATGCATATAATGATTTCGCTGGCACGGATATGAGTGTAAAAAAGTTTAGAGATCTTTGTAATTTTTGTTAGAAAAAGAAATATGATTTTCTAGCCATAAATATGGAGAAAGATATGGCAAATGGTAAATATAGCCGTCGCTTTAATGAGAACATTTTATCTTAACTACACTAAAATTATTTTTTATTCTATATTTATTTTTTATATATCTATTTAAATATTTTAATTTAAATATCTACAATTATATTTTATATCTATTATTTAATTAAAATATCTACAATTATATTTCATATCTATTATTTAGATATTTTAATTTAAATATCTACAATTATTTTTTATATTTAGTATTTAGATATTTTAATTTAAATATTTACAATTATTTTATAAATCTATTATTTAAATATTTTAATTTAAATATCTACAATTATTTTTTATTAATAGAATAGTGACCCCATGGTAATATGTCAAACCCATATTCTCTTCAGGATTCAGAGCGATTTTATTTTGATTGATGGAATAAATGTCATGCTTTACACTTCTAATAGTATTAATTGTTCTGGATATCTTCTCGCTATTAAATAAACAGTTTTTATAATCCTCAATAGTAATATTATTCTTAACTACATTTTTCTTGGTACCTTTTGCCTTCTTTTGAACTGTTTTACCTAATACATCAAACGCATACATTTTTGCCTTTAAGCCAACAAATTCTGTCATTGGAGAGCCCGTATTTACATCTTTCATTTTTCCAAGTACCTTTTTGTTCATTATGGGTATGTTATATTTATTATCAACAGGATAGTCGGATGTATCAAAGTGATCTATCATATGTTTCATATCTTCATAAAAGTCTTCCGTGATAATATTATAAATAAAGGAATCCGTATCTTGATAGAGTAACTCTATATTATGCTTATATTTTTGTTTCATAACATTATAATGGAAATCATACATTAACTCTTTTGATATATCTAATATAGACAAACCAATGTAAATTGGTTTGTTGAATGCTATTTTAGTTTTATTCATATGTTTGGCCACAAGATTATCAGTAAAGATGTTTCTATGTTTAAAGTTTGGTTTGCTTATAAGCTTTTCACTTTTTTTAGCATTTGGACATAGTATTATGTTTACATATTTTCTAATGTTTTCCATAGACTTTCCAAATATGCTGTTATTCATTAATTTATAAAAGTCCTTTTCGAATTCACTACTTGCTTTCTTTCTCATTTCCGTATTCAAGTCTATATAATTCTTTAACCAATAAGATTGTCTAAAACTTATTACTCTGTGTACCTGTTTTAATACCATTCCCTTTGATAGACATTGTTTCAAGCTTCGATAATGTAAAACATATCTTTTTTTGTTATCCAGTGTAGTTAGTAATTTACATTGATTAGATCCTGGTGGATTTTTTGATTCGGGTGCCAGTGGTAAATCTTTATGTAAATCATGTAACTCCATGGGATATTCTAAAGTTGATTTAGAATATCCCAATATATCCTTCATTTGCATCATCCGCTAGATTTAAATTAATATTTTTACTGGCCTATTCAAAACCTGTATATGGCATCTTCTGCGACATTGCCCAACCATATAAATTATTGGCATCTAAGTACATTAAATAATTAGATGATTTTGCGGGGTCTGATTTAAAAAATAATAAACATCGATCACAGAGATACTTTGAATCATTATGCTTAGATAATTGAGATCCCACTAATCGTGACATACTTTTTATCCAGCAATAGTGACTATTCTTATCGTCCTTTATATACAACAAATTTATATGTTGATCTTTCTTGTCTTTTGTTACATATACTGGAAATATTATTTCTTGCTCATCAAAAGAATATGCATTTACAGATATATTACTCTGCCTTTCAAATTTCCTAATATCTTTCAATGCCATAGGAAATCGAATACCATTAAACATTGTTTCAACTTGATCTATATATTTATTATAGTTTGTTAATCTACAAGTATTTATATCTACTGGATGTAAGAATGATAATGACCACATAAAACACTTGTCGTCATTATTTTCCACATTTACAACTGCTTTCTTGTCTTGTATCCATTTTGGTAGTGCCACATAAGAAGATCCAAGTAATGGAACATAGGTATTAATTCGCAGCTCTATAGAATTTACACTATATAAAACCCAACCGGATCCCTTTCTTTCAAATTCCTCCACTTCAGCAAGTAATTTTTCTTCTGCTTCAGCATAGTATTCTTCTAGGTCTGTACTATCAAAAATGGCTACATTGCGTGTTTTAAAATTTTGTTCTTCAATAATTTCAGATTCAATGTCAAGCTGCTTATAATTACAAAATAATTTCAAGTTTACCTTAAGATTATTATCAACCAACTTTTCTTGTATTTTATTTAATAAAGTATATTTAATAGAGGCAAGAAATATTGAAGGGTCTCGTATGTTAGTATTATTATTTATATAATATGTGGCCAACCTATTTTGAAATGCAGTTTCAACCTCTATAATTCTACAATTTTGTTTAAATAAATGTTTATTACTTCTAAAATGTTCTGCACGTTTTTCTGGATCATAATATGTACTACAACCTTCACATTTTAATTTTGCAATTCTGATAGGCTTAGGTGCACTAAATAAATCATCTTCAAACGGGAATCTATTTAAATGAAATATTAATTCAGGTTTATTCATTCTATAATAACCTTTAATACCATTTTGTTTACACATCTGTCGTAATTCTTTAATTGTGTTGATCTCCATTTATAACAAAAAAAAAAATTGTTAATAATTTCGTAAATGTATATTTTTAGACTTGTGACTACGAGGATATGATTTTACAACAAATCTTCCACATTCACATTCCACTTTTTCTCTAAGTTTATTTTTATTTGTGAAATAATAATTACTCATACATGTTTTGCATCTTGCATTATATTCCTCTTTTTATTTTTATGAAAATTATTAACGTCTTTACTAATATTGCAAACACTATAAATTTTTGTCATTTATTAATTAAAAAAATCCGTATTAGTCTTTAATTTTACTTTTCTTAGATCTTCTTTAACTATATAATCATCAATATTTATTGCTTCCTTTATTTCTCTATTAGCATAATAACCTAGAAAGTCTTTCCATAAAACGTCATATTCAAGTTTTCTATGTTGTGTGAGCGGTTCGTCCAATAATCTACAAATATAATATTTATGACTTATAGATCTATCTGGAACTGACTTATACATATAAGAAAGAAAATATGTATATTTTTCAACTAACATTTGTTGATCATTTGCATTAAAACCATATACATTGTGATTTGGATTAACCGTCTCTTTATGTTCACGTAGTAATTTTATGAAATATTTGATTTTATTACATGGCTTTGTAAAATATTTTTTATTTGATTTAGTTATTATATAGAACCCACAATTGTCACAAGAAGGTATTTTATCATTTCTTCTAAATGCACACTCTAAACATTCTCTACATATAAAATAATCTGGACCATCCATTTATAACAAAATAAATTTGTTAATTTATTACAGCATCTTTTTCTATCCATGTATTATGAGTGTTATCAAAACCTAACCATTTAACAAACACTTTATTACCTTTACGTCTTAATACTTTCTCTACTAGGAAAACATTCGCGTACTTTGTTTTACTCATTTCTTGTTCATAGAAACAACCTTCTATTAATTTATTTTTATAGTCCTTAATATGATATGTAATAGGGTCAGAATATATTATTTTACAAACGGTAAATATTTCATTCGACCAATTTGGTGTATAACCTTTCGCAAAAATAGTTTTATAGCTTGATATTCTTACTTTGTCATTTATTTTAAACTTGGGAGGTTTAGTAGGTAGTGTTTGAGCAAAAAATTTTTTTAAAGATTTCTTATTTTCTTTCATTGAACCTTGTACAGGTGTCATATTAATTGTGCTATGTATAGTATTGTTATATTCTTCTACTAATTGAGGTAGCAAATCGAACCATTTGTAATTACCGTTTACAGTGAATCGCTTCCACATTTTTTCTTTAAGGGTCATGTTAAATCGTTCAGCAACAGATGCTTTTACTTCAGAGTATGTTGAATAATGATTAATTTTATTGTCATGCATTAATTGCTGAAAGATTTTATTATAAAATTCAAGTCCACGGTCAGTTTGTAGATGTGTTGGACTGCGGGTAGTTATAATCGATTTAAACGCTGTAGATACACTTTCTCCAGTTTTATTTTTAATTGGAATAGCCCATGCAAATTTAGAAAATACATCAATAACTGTCAAAATATGTTTATATCCTTTATCCTGATTTGTAATCATTTCAACTAAATCAGCCTGCCATAAATCATCAATTGCTATTGTTAAAACTTTACGTCTCTGAAAATTACGCCTTAATGGTTTATGTATTTCATCCGCGATATCTTCTTTAATACCATCACCTATTTTTTTTTTTATAAATGAACATTTATTTGTATTACAAACTACACATTCCCCTTTTAACATTGGCTGACCTTTTTTAGATGTTGTTCTAGTCACATTCTTAGTACCTGTCTTTGTCTTACATTTAACACAATACTCACTCATTTATTACATAAGAAATCTACTGATGCGTAATTATTAATTCAACACTTATATTGGCCCATGAAACATTATCAGTACTTATAAATCGTTTAAATCTAAGTTTTTCACGTTTTTTCAACTCGAAGCCATCCGGTAATGTTTTAAATACTCTATCATTAACATGTATTTCACTGCATGCACCTTCTGGGAATATTGTTAACTTTTCAATTTTTATGTTAAATGGTAGACGATAAATAGTATCACTATATTCACTATATTCACTATATTCACTATATTCACGTATATAGAAACCGTCTTCATCAAATTTGTTATATCGTAATTGAATTGGTATTGACAGCCGTTTAAATTGATTTTTAATATGATTATCCAATTCTCTAAATATAGTGGTAAGTCTCTGATTTATCAAAGACTTCGTATTTTCATTAATTAATTTACCCATGTCATTTGTTTTAATTTTTATGTCAGTTTCAATTTTTATCATACTATCTAATACTAATTAGTCAACATAATATTTTTTACATGCATCATTCACATTTTCAGACATTCCCACATTACATAATTTCTTGTTTTGTATATCATAATGACCATCATTTGTTTACTTAAACCCTATTCCAGGAACACCTTTAACATTATTATTTTCTAGATATTCATCACTATCTCCAAATTTATTTAATACCATTTAAGAGTAAAAAAATTAATACCGCTACCATACCTCTCATGTAATTCCTCCTCTATATTTATTATTCCATTTTGAACGTTATCGTTACCAGCTAGTTTTCCGCTTTTAGATAATCTAAGCGATCTTGTAATTCTTTAGGATCATCCCAATACACATATTCTTTTTCTTTTGTATTATATTTTTTAAATAAACCTTTCCCAGATGACGTTGATGGTATAGGTCTATTTTTATCAAATTCAGCTTGTTGCTTGATCTTTGGTGACGATGTATATATAGGTGCATCTCTAAAGTTATTATAATCTTGCCACAAGGGTGCTATTAGTTGTTTATATTTATCTGAACTAGACCTTATCTGACGTGTAGGTTGATCATACATATGCAATGCCCTTGTCATAAATAAAATTTATCTATAATTTTTATAGTCAGCTACATGTGCATTTTTAAATTTATTCCAATCTTCGTAAGGTGGTTGTTTCAATGTTAAGAAAGGCAATATATTCTCAATTTTTGGATATTTCTTATTTTATTGTTCAGTGTTGTTGTATAATATAATATGATCTTCATCTAAATCTATTTTATAACCATTAAATAACAAATCTCTCGTTTTATTCATCTTTTGCCCCATTCTATAACCATGTTCAGTTTTATGACTAATTCCGTAAGTTGTGTCTCTCTCATCTTGTTGTCGATTTAAATATGCATCTTCTATGGAATTAACAACAGCCATTTCACCTGGTAGAACTACTCTTTGTTTTGGCATTGCTACTATTGTTTCTTCATCGCCTTCATATGAATCATTTAAAGTTGATGATGCTACAGGATTTCGCCAGTGTACCATTGCATTTCTTGATATACTTGCATCAGTAATAGCATTTGTTGTTTCTTTTATGGCTTTTTCTTGTTTATTCAAAACTTTAATTATAGGTTTATATTGTTTCTCTAAACCTTCAATTTTATCAAACTCACTTTGATTATATAATTTTAAAGCATCTATTGTTTTTTTCTTAGAGATATTAAATTGTGTTACTAACTTCTCATAGCTCTTATCATACATTTATTTAAGAAAAAATTATATTAATTTATGATTCATGTTTATGTTTTATGTACTTTATTTATGTCTAGTTTATGTTTTATGTACTTTATTTATGTCTAGTTTATGTTTTATGTACTTTATTTGTGTTTTAAGTACTTTATTTATGTTTTATGTACTTTATTTATTCAATATTTATTTTTTTATCTTTAACTTATTTTTTTTATTTTTTTTATATTTTTAAACAAATTCTATATCATGCATCTCTCTAGTACCTATTTTCTTCTTACCGTTTTATTTTAAATTAGGAGGATTACGGTTCAACTCTTCAATACTTGGTATAAATCTATTATACCGTTCAGGTAATGATACTTTAAAATTCTTTATACCAACTATTATTTGCTCACCATACTTTCCTTCAATTACCTCAAAATATTCGATTTTATACGTTTTATTCTCCAACTCTGATAATTTTCTAAATTGTGAATTACTACTATTTAGCATACTCGCTAATTCGATTTTATTCTCCATTTATTAGGGAAAAAATTTGTTAATACGTTCAGGTTTGTCAATTTAGACTTTTTGTACATTTTACTAAAAATAGGGCAAAAATACTCTTTTATGGGCATATTCATGGTTTTTCGCGGCAAAACTACTCTTTTATGGGCATTTTCACGGGTTTTCTAGCGAAAAACGGGGTACGTTCAGGTTTTTTTGGGTTAGAATCCCCATTTCTACACTACTTGCAAAACCCTCTTCCCTCTACCAGCAACGTCAATATGAACTTCCCACCCCTACCTAAGAAACAGATTACCACCTTAACTACTACTACTACCGAAACACCCCCCTTGAACCCAATTCTCCTGAGCCCAATCCCCTCCTTAATCAAAACACAAATTCAACAAACAGTCTTTCGCAGAACTAAAGAAATTCAACCAAAAAATTAAACTGCAAAACAAAATACAAGCCATGAGGGACCTCAACGAACGTCTATAGCCTTGAATCACAGCGGAACAAATATTCACCACTTTTGTATTCGCATCCACCATCGACTCATACATCATCAACAACTGAAAATGCAGACACACCAGCCAGCCAACACACAATCCATCACTATCTGCTCATGGAACGCGAATGGTATATTGGGTAGGACGGGGGAGCTTGCGCTCTTCATTCACAATCATAACATCGACATCATGCTACTCAGCGAAATACATCACACCCTCAGACTACGACAATTCATATTAAATTGACACGACCGACCGTAGCAAACGCGCAAAGCATCTGTAGGAGTTGTAATGCTTACAAAACACACAATCAACCACACACTCATGGACACACCCCACACCTCCCTTGAAACCATACACATAGAGCTCGCCAACAACACTTCCATCATCGCAGTATACAACAGACCCACAAACCATTTCACCGCCCAAGATATCTCCACCCTCATGACACACAACAAAACCATATTAGTCGGCGACCTAAACGCTAACCACACCAACTGAGGCTGCCACCGAAACAACACCAACGGAAACACACTCTCCAGATTTTTTTTTTATAACCCATTTTTATTTACAATCTGTCTTAATAACTGACATTCAGTAAAACTTATAGTAAGATGTACAAAAATACATTTTCATGTAGAGGGTGCTATCCTGTGATAGTCCTCTTCTTATTCTAGATTAAGTGCTAATTGTGTCAATGTTGGTGACTAGGTGGCTTTTTTTCTGTCGCCTCTGCATAACAGGTATGATGACACTAAAAACATTGAAATTGTTAGTTACATTTATTAGGTAGGTCAAGTATGCTATCACGTTCTAAGCGTTTTTTTATTTTCCCTGTCGGCAAATTACTTGCTAAAGTATTTGGATGTGCACGTAATCTGCTATGATATTTCTTCTTTCACTATCACTACGGGGAGATTGCGGTGAATTATGGCGTTGGTGACGAACCATGGTGCATTAAGGACAGAGTGGAGCAATTTGGACTGAAATCTCTGCAGGATTTCAATGTTAGAGTTGCTGGCGGTACCCCATAGTTGCATTCCGTGCGTGAAGACTGGTTTGAGAATAGTCTTGTAAAGAAAAATTTTGTTTTCTGTTTAAAGTTGAGATTTACGGCCTATTAGCCAGTACATGCGACTGAATTTCAAGCCAAGTTGTTTTCTTTTTTTCCAAATGTGTTTTTTCCATGTTACACGTCGATCTAAGTGCATGCCTAGATATTTCGCTTCTTCTGTCTGTGGGAGGGGCTTGCCGTACAGTGTCACAGGAGGACAAGTTTCTTTTCTCATTGTAAATGTGACATGGGTAGATTTGGTTTCATTTGCCCTAATTCCCTATTTTGTTAACCATAGCTGAATTTTGTTCAGATGTGCCTGGAGGTATCTTGTGGCCAAATTGCGATCTTCGTGAGACACAAGTATTGCTGTATCATCGGCAAATGTTGCGCTGAATGTTATTTCTGATGTTTGCAGATCGGCTGTGTATAGGAGATATAGTATGGGTCCCAGTACACTACCTTGTGGGACACTGAGTCCTATTGGGTAGAGTCTGGTTTGTTCATCTTTATATTTAATATAGAAGTATCTGTTGGAAAGGTATGATTTGAGGATTTGGTAGTAATTATGTGATAGGATTCTTTTAATTTTAAACAATAGCCTGGTGCGCCAGACTTTATCGAAAGCTTAATTTATATCTAAGAAGTCAGCTGAGCAGTATTTTTTCTCTTCTAGAATTTTGCGTATTTCGTTCACGACTCTGTGGATTTGTTCAATCGTTGCGTGTTGCGTACGAAATCCGAATTGGTGGTTTGGAATTATGTCTTTTTCTTCTAGAACTGGCTTAAGACGCTTAAGCAATAACTTTTTGAAAAGTTTGGAGATTATAGGAAGGAGACTGATGGGTCTGTTGGAGCTTACTTCTTGTGGTGGTTTTCCTGCCTTGGGTATAAGGATAATTTGGGCTACCTTCCACTGAAAGGGAAAGTATTCTAATCTTAGGACTGAGTTACAGAACATTGTTATCAGCTTGATTCCTTTGGAAGAAAGTTCTTGCAGGAACTTTTCTGTTATTAGGTCATATCCTGAAGCTTTTTTGGGGTCAAGATTTGCTATAGCGTTTTTTATTTCACTAGTTTTTAATTTGACTATAGGCAAGCAGAGTTGTAGGGGGGTCTCTAGGTACTGCAGGATTTCTTGTTCTTCTTCTATCAAAATTTCACTATGAAAGGGTTGGAATACTGATGATAAATGTTGCGCAAATGTGTTCGCTTTTGACTGGTCGGTTCTGGCCAGCTACCATTTGCTAGGAGTAAAGGTGGATTTGACTGTTCCGGTTGCTTGAGCTTTTTTGTTGCTCGCCAGAAGGAATAGTCTGTGGATGCTGACGGGATGAGTATTTTTCGACAGATTTATTTCGCAGGTTGCTTAGTAACTTTTTGACTGCTTTTATTGCCTGGTTAAGTTTTGTTTTGTCCTGTGGTGATCTTGTTATTTGCCATTGTTTGCGTAGCTTCCGATTTTCAGCGACGATGTCCCTAACGATTTTTGGACAATTTTCTCGTTTTTGATTGGCGTGTTGTACCGGTGTTGCGCCCCATGCTGATTCTTGTATTGCGTCATTTAGGAAGTCTATGGCTTCGTCTATTTTGTGTTCGGTTTTTAGTGAAATTTCGAGCGAAATCTTGTTGTCTAGCAGATTTCTGAGTCTGTGCCAGTCTGTTTTTTTATTCTTGAGTGCTGGAGGTTTTTGTTTTATTGTTATTTGCCTATTTACAGTAATTATGACTGGAGAGTGGTCCGATGATAGATCTAAGCAACTTTTGGCATTCAGATAATGTGATGGCACGCCTTTTACTACACAAAAGTCTATGAGATCCAGCACTTTTCTTCTGTCGCTAGGCCAGTATGTAGGTTGGCCAGAAGATAAATGATGTAGATTATTCTCTTGCATTGCTTGGTAGAGTTGTCTACCTTTAGGGGTGGTCAGTCGTGAACCCCAGTAGGGATGTTTCGCATTGTAGTCACCTCCAGCTATAAATCTAGACCTCAGAGTGTTATAAAAGTCTTTAAATTGTGCTTTGTTAATTGTGTGTCTAGGTGGACAGTAAACAGATGAGATAGTTAGAGGTTCTGTTGTCACTTCGTTAATTACAATGCTAGTAACTTGGAGGTGTTCGTGCTGGTATTTATTTAGTTAATGATATTTAATTTGCTGTCGGATGATTACGGCAGTGCCTCCAGGGGCAGTACCATCTGGGTGTTTAGTATTGTATATTGAGTACTCTGGTATCTTCAGATACGTCTTATTTGTAAAGTGAGTTTCGGAAATGAGCATCACATCAATGCTGTGTTCTGCTATAAAAATTTTTACTTCTTGGCTGTGTTGTCCAAGACCATTGGCGTTCCAGAGAGCGATTTTTAGGAGCTGGGGCATTATTTCATTTTAGCCACAAGGGTAGTGAGGAGATTTAGCATGGTGTCCATGCGCTCCATCAGTTTGATCATCATAGCTTCTAGTTTACTATTTTGCTGTTTGTCGGAAGTATGATTTAAATTTGGTTGTATGTTATGTTCTTCTTGTGTCTGTTGGACATTAGCTCTTGTCTTTTGGGCGTATGATACGCCTGGTTGTGTTGGATTTCCGGTTATGTTATGGTTGACTGTATTCTGTTTTTGTCTAAGGGGTGGGAACTTACGTGACTGTATTTCTTTAAAGACACTACAGCCTTTGTAGTTCGCTGGGTGGTTTCCTCCACAGTTTGTGCAGGTTGCGGCAGTACTTTTATCTTGTTTGGGGCAGTCTCTAGTCAGATGATCACCAGTGCACTTCACGCAACGTGGTGAAAGGTTGCAGATTTTTTTTGTATGATTAAATCTTTGGCATCTTGTACATTGAGGTATTTCTCTTTTTTGGCGTAGAGGTTCAAATTTGACTTTCGAGTGCATAAGGTATTTAGTGTCATAAATTTCTTTATTATTGTCCTTTTGTTGCAACTCAACAAAGAACATAGGTAGAGGGGCTTTTGTTATTATGCTTAATATTCCATATATTTAATGCATTGTGTCCATATGAGTGTATTTCTTTCTTTAATTCTTCGATGTCAACAGTGTGGTGAAGATCACGTAGTACAACTTTGAATTTTCTTTCTGATTTTGATTGAAATGAATGGAATTCTGTTTTTCTTTTCTTCTAGTTCTTTCGTTATGACGCGATAAAATCTAGGCTCGGTCACTTGGATTTTTGCTTGCGAACTTCCAATAAGCTAAGTTACGTAATTGTCTTTTGCGTGGAGGTTCAAGAGGTCAGTCAGAGGCTTTATGTTTCTTATGCCGTGTACGAAAATTGGTGGAGGTTTAATAATTTCAGGACTAATATCTTCTTCAATTAATTCTTCTACATTTAGTTTTTCAAATTTATTTGAGGTTTCTGGTCCATTGAGCCAGTAGTCTGTTCGGGTTTTCTGTCTTTTGTTTCTATTTTCTTCCGGGCTGGATCTTTTGCTCTTTCTGGAATTGATAACTGTCCAGCTGTCTTCAGTTTTATCTAGTAGTGCAGGTTCCGAGATCGACTGGGTGTTTAAGGTCGAAGCGATTTCTTGTTCATTTAGACTTCCTGTAGGGGTTGCTTGTTGCTCTCGTGGTGGGGGTGTTGGTGGTACTATGTTAGATTCGAAGTTTGATAGTTTCCTAGTAAAAATGGGAGATCTTACTATTTTTGCGCTTTTTGAGAAGGCGGGCGATCCTTTGGTATCCATTATGCTGGTCGTTTGTTGGAGTGCTTGAGATGTTGAAGCCTGTGCGTATAGTTGAGTGGCCAACTTCGCTCGTGCGTGCTCGGTGGATGGCAAAGGAGGCGTTGGTGGGATTAAGCCCATGTTCTTTAAGTCAGCTGGTATAGCTTTCTTCCCTGATGGTGGAATTATTGAATATTTTCCGTCGGTTCTTTGTATAATTTTAGCAACTGTTTTTGGGTCACCTTTCATGGTGACCCAGTTACGTATATAAAATAAAACTATTACACTCGCGATTTAAATTTGTTGCGTTTGCATAATTAAGTAATACACAAATTGAGGCATGTGTAATTAGCTATTTGCAATGTAAGCAATACTACTCGCATGAGCGAGGAACCGCACGTCTAGCCCGTACAAATGTTCGCGTCAGACTGACTCTCCAGATACATCAATTCACGCGTCGCCATAATTCACCACACTGACATCCCCACACACTACCCTGAAAACTCTACTACTCCCACATACATAGACATTATCATAAACAAAAACGTCCTTAACATCTCCCACCAAGAATCCCTCGCGCAACTAAACTCAGACTAAAATCCAATCATCTTTCAACTACATACCATACACACAAATAAATACACAAGACAAATAACTTCCTTCAAACACACTGACTGGACCTCCTTCAAAAAAACACTTGGTTCAACTATCACCATTAACAACAACGTAAACAACAATCAACAACTAGAACACGAAAAACACTCATTTACACGCACTTTACTGAAAACAAAACAGAAACACACACAATTAACCACTATCAAGACATACCTCGACCCCATTACTGATCACATAACCAGCCTCATCACAAACCGCAACCACGTTCGTAGACAATGGCAGAGAAGCCAACTCACTACACACAGACTCGAACTATGGAGTTTAAATAACAAAATCAAAACAGAAATCAAAAGACATAGAAACGAGACATGGACCACCAAGCTCGCATCAATCAACCCTTTCGACAACTCATTATGGAAACTTACCCGAAACCTTAAGAAACCTTTTAAACCTATCCCCACCCTCATTATCAACAACATAGAATTAATTACTGACAAACAAAAAGCACACATTCGAACAAATACACATATCCAACACAGACGTCATAAAATCAACACAATCATATCGAAACACTAAACACCTCTTTAATAAACTTCAGATGCACAAATTCCTTACCACTCCTACTAAACCATTAAAAATAATCAGAACCTTTCCCAATCGCAAATCACCCGGTCCTGACTCCATCGAAAACATCATCCTCAAGAACCTCTCCCGAAAAGCTATTGTCCAACTACACTACCTGGTTAATGCCATCCTTATCCTCCATCACTTCCTCTCCTCATGGAAGACAGCCACGGTTCATCCAATCCCTAAACCCATTAAAAATCACTCAATACCTACCAGCTACCGCCCCATCAGCATATTTAGTACCCTTTCCGAACAAGCTGAGAAAATCATCCTTTCCCGCCTCGAAGTGATAGACAAAAAGCAAAAAATCACACCTGATTTTCAGTTCGGCTTCATAACCAAACACAATACTGTTCAGCAGGTGTGCAGAATTGCGACAGATATAGCCATTAATTTCAACAAAGATACGGTGACTGCTATGACCGTGTTAGACATAGAAAAAGCATTCCATAAAGTATGGATAACAGGGTTAATCCACAAACTAATCAAACATAATCTACCTCCATTCTTTATCAAACTCATACACTCCTACCTCACTAACAGATCCTTTAGAATCAAAATCAATTACACCCTTTCCGATCCCAGACCAATCGTGGCTGGAATACCACAAGAGAGTGTACTTGGCCCCAAACTCTTTGCGATTTCCAAAGCTTCCCTTAAACACGCACCGCATCATTTGCTGACGATACCGCCATCTATGCGCACAGCTATAACGCACAAGTGGCTATCAAACAGCTACAGATCCACATCAATACCCTTCGTCAATATTGGGACAAATGGAAAATAATGATAAACGCCGACATAACCGACGCCATTGTCTTCACACGAATCTCACAAACCTCTTTAGTCATTCACAACCACAAAATCACCACCATAAAACATGTTAAATACCTCGGTTTCCATCTCTCATCTCGACTCAATCATGCACACCACATTCAACAACTTATCCTAAAACCTCAACTATCACTCTGTAACATATATTGCCTCCTAACCAAAAACAGCCCTTTATTCCAAACCTTTAAACCCTTTAAAACCAAACTCCTCCTTTACAAATCCCTCTTACGACCAATCCTTACTTACGCAGCTCCAGCCTGGTGTGGCGCCCCATACACTACTACACTGCCACTCCAGACGTTTCAAAGTATATGTTTACACCTTGCTGCACAGACTTCAAGATACATTCGCATCACAGACCTTCACCTACTGACCAACATGCCTTACATCAATGACTACATCACTCAACAAGCACAAAAATTTTACACACAAACTACTACCTACCCCAACCCACTCATACAAAACATCACCCTCATCAAAGCACACAACTTTCCCTTTAGGACAAAGCACAGCTTTCCTACGACATACTTCCAGTATACCACGAGCGCCCCCCAGAACAAATCACTTAACAATAGCACACCAACCACACCTCATCTCATGCCCACACACTAAATACACAAACCGTACATAAACACAACCAGCTAATAAAAATACAACGTATTCCACATGCAGGCCCTTCATGCATATACAACCACTACCACACATAGAGCATCAGCCAACCAATCCAAACTACACTCAACAAACAAAACAACTACACCAAACTCTAAACATATCATGAGCAACTAACACTATAATCAGCCTAATTCTCGTGTCCCTTGTTTGCGAAACAATATTTTATTGATTACAAGTGACTTCACAATGCGCTTTAAGATATTGTTTTTATTTGGTATTCTCGTGACCACCTTGTAAATCCCAATTTACAATAGCTTATATCAAACGGTATCTTATCGCTTACAAGAATGAAGGTATTGTGCATTGCTACCAACAAAATTTTTTAAGTTGGTTTATGTTTAATTGTGAAGTTAACCGCGTTAAACATAACCTCATAGTTGCTCATAAAAATGATATAAATTAACAATAAACATATTAACTTAATTAAAATTAATGTAGGTAAAATTTCTTGATGGCTTAATTTTAATATGGGATTAATAATTAAAAGTTCCAGAACTCTTTCTTCGCCATCTAAATTAGTGCGATTATTTTTATTTCTTAAAATAAAGATGAAAAAAAAGTTGGTTTTTCGTTTGAGATAAAAGCGTGCACCAAAAAGCCATTTTCAACCAATCAGAAAACGAATATTGACAGATAATTATGAGTAGAACTCGAAACACGAACAATCATACAAATCGGATAAGCCGTTCCGACGGTGGATGTCCCACCAGTTTGAAAAAAGTGGTTTCGAGATAATCGCGTTTGAAGTTTTGGGACTGCATGCGGACCGCCGTGACACAGGTCCACTAATTGGCCTGTAACTTTTTAACGGAATTATTGGCGTACTTCGGGTTAAAGTTTACAATAAAGTAGACACCACAAGAAATTTTTTAGGCCCAAAAAAAAACGATTTTTTGAAAGTTCAAAAGAGTACTAACCCTTTATTCAATTAAAAAATGATGCAATGTGCATTGGCAATGTACTTCCTTTTCTTCGGGCTACTAATTTGTTCCAGCAAATCTGAAACTGTCGTCTCCTATAACTTCATTTCATAAATGTTTCTTAATTCATTTAACATTTTTTATTTTATCCGCACAATATTTTAGCCAGAGCTGTGGTTTTTGTGATATCTCGAAAATCTCAGTCCCTGACTGAATTCTGCATATTTCAGCAATGCCTGTCAATTCTCCAAAAGAACTCAGTTCTATACTGGAGGTTGCACTTTCTAACTGTGCAAAGTTTGTTTCTAAAATGTGTCAACATTTCAAATTCTTATTTTATTGTACCATATCTCAACTATAGCCCGATTGTATTATTAATATTACTCAAAATTTTATACAATTTCTAAATTACCCTAACAGATTTATACTGGAATTTTCTTAAATATCCGTTACTTGATTCCACACATACAAGCAGGTGTATGTCTGTTTATTTGTTATTATTACTAGTATTACTTATTTCTTTTATTCTGTTTTTTTCTAATTTATCTATGAATTATTATTTTTTAACTTTAGACAATTTGAGCGGTAATGACCCTGGTAGACGATCCGCTATAATAAAAATTTATAAATAAATAAATATATATATATATATATATATATATATATATATATATATATATATATATATATATATATATATGTATATATATATATATATATATATATATATATATTTATATATATATATTTATATATATATATATATATATATATATATATATATAAATTATATAAGGCCTTGAAGTTATTTTACATATATTGTAAGTTGCAACCTGCAGCATCAGCTAAATCTTAGTATATATTTCCATAAAACTAGAAACAGCATAAATAGCACGTAACATTAGAAATATGAGTTGATTGTTCGCAGTTCGTTCGTTGTAAGTCTACAAAACGAATACTGTTGTATTTAATATCATACGAAATAAAAAAGATTTTTTTTTATTTAAATTTAATATTGAGTATTGAATTGGCGCAGTCGGTAGGATAGCATCGAAACACAAGTTATTGTGTGGTGAATATAATTCTTCGCTTTGCTATTGTGCAAACCTACGTAAAAGGCTAAACAGTGCCCATCAGGGTCTACCCACGACCCATCTTTAAAAGAAGACAACATCAGATTGGCAACTTGCTGTTCCACAACCGGTCCACGTCACCTGAAAGATATCTGCTGTCCTCTTGAAGAATCAGAAGACTAGAAGAACAGAAGAACCCGGTGATGCCCGTAAAACATCCCTTCACAATTATATTATTACTACCATTGTAAGTTAATCATAATTTACTTATAATATTATTACACAAAGAGATACTTCTAGCAAAGACTAGTAATAAAAGTATCAAGAGATCGACATAGTCTCAACACACACATATTTATGAACAATAGTAGTTCATCGGAATCGGAACACGTAACTTCAGATTCCGAAGTCGAAAATAGTCAAACTACCAAAATCTCGGTACAGAGAATTTCTTTGAGACCAAGTCGACTAAATAATTTATATTTAACAATGTCTACTACGACATTAGCAGAACTCAAAAATCTGTCAGAAATTATTCCTTCATATGACGGAAATATTAAAATTCTTAACAACTTCATATCCGCTGTAGAGGAAGTACATTCCGCATTAACTAACATACAAATTAATGATATCCAACGAACATACTTGTTTGGATTAATAAAAAATAAACTAACTCACAAAGCCGCTGAATTATTATCAGAAAATAAATTCTCAACTTGGGACGAATTGAAAACGTATTTAACTACTAATTTTTGCGACAAAAGCACGGCAGAGACTATATTACTAGAAATATTACAAATTAGAAATAAAATCAATTCCGATAAAACTTTAGAGTCCATTTCACAAAGATTTTCGCAATATAAATCAAAAATCCTCCTAACGGAATATAATCAACTTCAAAAAAATGCAATAATTAGAGAAAATCAAAAATTAGTTGTTTCACACTTTATTTCACTACTACCAATTTCTATACGGGGTTCATTTATTGTAAAAGAACCACAATCCCTAGAACAATGCAAAATTCTCTTGCGAAATGAATTCAACTATTCGCATCAATCCCCTATATTAAAAGAAAAACCAAATTTCTCATTCAGCCTACCTCCTAAGAAATTCCCTGCTCAACAATTTCCTTCTAAACCTATACCATTTAACACAGTTAATAAACAACCAACACAATTTGCACCCAGACAGAATTTGAAGAATTTCTATGAAACAAAACGTAATTTTCAACCAAGACCCATGACACAACAGACTCGCTTGACACAACCCATGTCAACACAAACAATTAGACAGAATTATAACCTTGACGAAACTAACGATACAGAAATCATAGAACAACTTGACCACGAATCTGAAAACGAAATAGACGAAGATTCTTTTTTAGAGTTAGAAAACGGCGAGGACAAATTGAACAAGTAATGTCAAGTATTACTTATCACCTACCGTCGTTAAAAATTAAAAATTATATTATTCTTTTTGATACAGGCTCTAGTATAAATTTAATAGCTCCGGAAATAGTAAGAACAAAAAACATGAAAACTCATAATGAAAAATGCACTTTTAAAACTGTAAACGGGAAAACCACAACAAACGAATATGTCATATTAAATCTAAACAAAATTCCAATAAAATGTTACATCCATAATTTTCATAAGGTATACAACCTACTTCTAGGTATAGAAGCATTTAAAGATTTAAACATACAAATTGACTTCTTAAAAAACATTATTAAAATACAAGGAAAAGAAAGAAAATTACAAAGTTATTCAGAAACATCAAAACAAAACAATAATATCCAAATTCGAAACAAACATTTAAGCAATTTAGAAAAACAAAAATTAGACTTAGTCATTAGAGAATATAAAAACTTATTCCCAAAAAAAGACGAAAAATTATCCAACACTAACATTTGTACACATAAAATTATAGTTAATGAAGAAACTCCCATACACACAAAAAATTATAGACTTCCACAAATTTATGAAAAAGACATTGAGGAACACCTATTTGGATTGTACAGAAAAAATTAGACGCATCTGGTAAACGAAGTTATTGATTACCGTAAATTAAATACAAAAACAAAAGACGATCGTTTCCCAATTCCGAACATAGACACCCTATTAGACCATATAGGATGTTCAAAATATTTCACTACCCTCGATTTGCATTCTGGCTTCCATCAAATCCTAATGAATAAAGATGATATCGAAAAAACTGCATTTTCCACAACGTCCGGACATTACGAATTCGTTCGCATGCCATTCGGCTTAAAAAATGCCCCGGCAACATTTCAGAGAATGATGAATATCGCATTAGGAGACTTAGTTAACAATGTATGCTTAGTCTACCTCGACGACATAATCATTTTCGGAAAAACATTAGACGAACATTTACAAAACATAAAATTAGTATTCGAAAAACTCAGAACGGCAAACCTTAAAATACAAATCGATAAATCCAAATTTTTACAAAATCAAACCAAATACCTCGGTTATATCATTACACAAGACGGCATTAAAACCGACCCATCAAAAGTTGAAAAAATTAAGTAATTAAACATCCCTAAAACGAAAAAGGAAATAAAACAATTCCTTGGTACTATCGGCTGGTATCGAAAATTTATTCCTGACTTTGCAAAATTAACGAAACCTTTCACTCGTTGTTTACGAAATGGTCAAATCATTGATATTTATAATGAACAATATAGAAACTGTTTTAATAAATGTAAGGACATCTTAACTACGTCACCAATATTACAATTCCCCAATTTTAATAAAGAATTTATCCTCACAACCGACGCCGTAGACTTTGCAATAGGTTCCGTATTACTTCAAAAGAATGATAATGAAAATAACAAAGAGATGCCAGTAGCATATTTCTCTAAAACACTAAATAATGCTGAGCAAAACTACAGCACAACAGAAAAAGAACTACTTGCAATAATCCAATCTATAAAAAATTTCCGACCTTATTTATACGGGAGAAAATCACCGACCACTTGTATGGCTATTCAATATGAAGAACCCGAATCACCCGAAACTTATGCGATGGAAAATAGAACTAAATGAATACAATTTTGAAATAGAATATTTACAAGGTAAAATGAACTTTATTGCTGATAATTTATCACGACAAAGGAATGATACGCAAATTATTAAATACATTGGAGACGTGACAAATACAAAAATATTTGCACACTGCATATCAAAAGATCTCGAAATGTCACAAGGACTAGCCAAAGACATAAACGACCAATTTCAGAGCAAAGAATATTGTAACAATCAAAAAAGCCAAAATAAATATCTAATCATACAACACACTAATAATAAAACAATATTTCACCTAATTACAAAAGAAAAACATAACGAAAAACCTTCAATAAAAAATTTAGACAAACCTCTCAAAGAATTAAGGGACTATATGATACTAAATGAACTACACGAAATCAATATACCGAAATTAGGTTGCGGATTAGATCAATTAAAATGGGAAGATGTTTCAAACAAAATACTAAAAATTTTCGAAAATACAAATATTCAAATTAATTTGTATACACTACCTGAAACAAATATTAACGATTCAATAAATAATAATGATAGCGACAATAACACAGTACACTCAGATCCTGAAAACCCAGTGAACGGACTAAAATTTTCAAACGATAGGCTTAATGTTGCAAATAACCAACTAATACTAGAAACACATAATGGAAACACAGATATTAAAATACAACGATTATTTGAGCATGCTAAGATGAGAATACACTGTAAATTCAATAAAACCACACTAGAAGAAGATATAATAAATTTTTTAAAGGAATACATTATTCCAAAAATACATTATTACGCAATAATCGAAAAGGGTCTAGAGTTAACACTCGCGAATATTATACAAAATACTTTCGAATATAACACTATAAACGTTATTTCATGTAATAAAATTGTAATAGACATAGAAGATGAAGACGAACAAATTGAAATAATTCATGACTTCCACATAGGACTAACAAACCACCGTGGAATAATAGCAACATTAAACGCATTAAAAGATAAATACTTCTGGCCTAATATGATAAAAAATATTACCGAATATATCAATAACTGCGGCCACTGTAAACTAAACAAATACAATAGAAAACCAATACAAGCAATTGACAATCTTACACAAACCCCCTGTAAACCTTTTGATATAATAAACATGGACTTACTATGCCTAGATAAAAATTATTTCCTAACTATTTACGATAAGTTTTCAAAACAAGGGCAAATATATTCTCTCGAAAATAAATCTTCAAGAAGCGTTGTAAACCAATTAATAAAATATTTTCAAACATTCACTATACCAAAAAAAATCATTATGGACTCCGGCCCAGAATTTAAAGGAAGTCTCGTACAAAACTTACTCAGATCACAAAACATTGCTAGAAAAATTAGAACTAGTTATATTAGCCTACAATAATACAAAACACTCTATTACAAAATTAACCCCCAAAGAAATACTATTTGGAAAAAACAACGAAATACCTCTCAGAACAATTCCACTTATAAATGAAGAACTAATCCAACAATATAAAGATGAACAAACCCAACTGTTTGAAATCATTAAAAGAAAAATTGAAACAGAGAAACAACAACGTTTCAAAGAAAATGATAATCCCTTACAGATACCAAAAGAAATGTTTGCTAAACAAAATCCTAGATTATTAAAGAAATTTAAAAAACCATTGTTTAAAAAATAAAAATAGAAGATTATGACCCAATATTAGGAAAAGTAAAAACCAGAGACCAACTAGGCCCGAAAAACATTCGGATAAATAGATTAAAACAATAAAATGTTTCAGATGCGTAGCCCAATTGATAGATATCTCACAAGAAAACGGATTTCACCTGGCCGATTTAGGACAATGTAAAATAAGATCTTCGGAACAAATTATTTACTTTAATTATAACATTACCCCCATTTATCAAGAATTCATAAAAGTAACCAAATTAAAAACTAGTCTGTTGGAACAAATATCCAACGAAAAGACAATATTTCAAGAATACATAAACATAATAACCTATATTCATAACGATTTGGAAAATCAAATTCAAAAACTTTTTAACAAAAGAACAAAACGCGGTCTAATTAACGGATTAGGTAGTATCATAAAATCTATTTCCGGTAACCTAGACGCTTCGGACGGAGAACGATATGACAGACTTCTCAAACAAATAAATAAAAACGAACAGACACTACAAACACAAAATGACCTAAGCCTAAAATTAAGCAGAGAAATGATTGACAAATTTAATGGACAAATAAAGAACATTGAAAGTAATGAAAATTAATTACAAACGCAAATATGAAACATTTTATACTTTGACTGGCAAGGCAGAATTGACACTGAAAATAAATTTCAAAAATTAATATTCTTTTTACAAAACATGAACGACTTATGCAAACAAATCGAAGTTAGCCTAACATTCTGTAGCCTAAGAAAATTACACACCAGCATCATAAGTCCTAATACCCTACAACAAATAACACAAAATAAAGATATTTGGCTTTTCAATGAAATTATTGAAACATATTGTAGAAATGATGGAGATCAAATACACTACATAATAAATATTCCTATTTACACTTTAAATACTTATCATTTACACCAATTTACCCCTATTCCCGTCTACAAAAATAATTCTCTTATTATGCTTAATGAAAAACAAAGTATATACTACCTAGATAATGTAAATAAATATAATACTGATAACTGTATTCAAATAAGTAATTTACACTATTGTAATAGTCGATATATTAAAATTAATAAATGTATTAGGAATATTGTAAGTAACCAAAAGAACGATGGTTGTTTATATCATGACATAAAATTAGAAAACACTTGGGAACAAATAGAAAATACGAACGACTTAATAATTATAAGTCCCAACGAACAACAAATTCAGATTAATTGTCAAACAAATATTTTGAATAAAAATATACAAGGAATATACAAATATAAATTAACAGAAGGATGTAAGATAAATAATTTTAAATTCAATGTTATTCAAGAAACATATAAAGAAATACAATTTGAAAATTTCAACCCCTCCAATAATTTGAAAACGCCAAGTCAGATTAAACTAAAAGAAATGAAACCAGTTGATATAAAAATCAAATATGTTCCACGAATAGAAGAATCACAAATAAATAATAACCATCATTCTTACATATTATATTGCATCATTGTAATTATCATAATGTTCATGTTATGTTCTAAATATAAGAACAAATGTAAAAACTTATGGAAACGAAAAGAGAACACATTAAAAAACAAATCAAACGAAATTATATTAGAAACAATAGAATAACATCTTACAATTATTGTAAAATTTTAGAAGGGAGGAATTATAAAAGGCCTTGAAGTTATTTTCAATATATTGTAAGTTGCAACCTGCAGCATCAGCTAAATCTTAGTATATTTCCATAAAACTAGAAACAGCATAAATAGCACGTAACATTAGAAATATGAGTTGATTGTTCTCAGTTCGTTCATTGTAAGTCTACAAAACGAATACTGTTGTATTTAATATTATACGAAATAAAAAGATTTTTTTTATTTAAATTAAATATTGAGTATTTAATTTATATATATATATATATATATATATATATATATATATATATATATATATATATATATATATATATAAATATATATATATATATATATATATATATATATATATATATATATGTATATATATATATATATATATATATATATATATATATATATATATATTTGCTAATACTTGGCAATTGAAGCAGTTGAAAAAGTGACGGTTGTGGTCAGTGGATGCGTAGCTGAGTTGGTTAGAGCGATCGGCGCGAAACCAATCTTATTGCTGTCCTCGTTGAGTGCAGACGTTCTTCAGAAGCCTCCCGAGTATCTCCAATTAGTGCGATTTTTTTAGTTCGTACCAGTCTAAAATTGTTTAAAACAAATTAAAATTAATTTAAATTCAGTGAATTTTACAACAAACGTTCGGTTTTTTCATCGAAACTGGCCTTTAATGCCAGATCACATAAGGAGAACCGCCGTCTGAACCCCCTAGTTGCCCTAGAAACATCTCCATTTAGAGAGAAAAGCCTCTCCAGGGCGACGTCAATCAGAAGGTTCTTCTCGGACGACATCTGAAGAAGACTTAGCCTCCACGTGCGAATTTTCACTGCAGGAACCAGACGTAGACCCCGAATCAGACCTTGACTCTACTGGTGAAACAGTGATGGAGATGGACGAATACCTCGCCCCCAAACCACCACCTGAAACATCAACACCTGACCTGACCAACAAAGTCATATCAGAGGTAAGCGAGGCCTTTATTATGACAAAATCCATAAACATAAACACTAATAAATCCACAAAAACGTCATCGACCACCGAAGGACTATTCACCTCTCCCAAACCCAAACGAATTGCCCGAACCCCTAAAGTCCCGACCCCGATCCCAACAAAAACCCAAAACAAATACACCCCTCTAACACCCACTCCCAACAACGACCACAAAGACAACGAAGATGAAGATACAGACGACCAAACAACCCCAGCCCCACCCAAAACACGCCCTCCACCACCACTAATCATCCCTGGCATCCCTGCTAACCGAAATAAAATCCCGAACTTTTTACAATCATACGCTACAAAAGGATACCACATCAAGCACACCAACAACAACACTAACCTCTACATCAACGACGAGACACAGCGACAAACAATAATGGAAGAAATGAATAAAACAGATAACATCAAATACTACACATACTCCGATAGAAACAACAAAACACATGCTTTCGTGCTGCGCGGCCTCGACTGCCCTCCCGACAATACGCAAGACATCGCAGCAGAACTAAACACCAAATACTCACTAAGCATCCAAAAAATTTTTCAGATGAGAAACACCTTCCGCCACCTATACCTACTAACTACTTCCAGCGACATTACCCTATCCCACCTTAATTCCCACTGCAAGTTCCTCTTCCACACCAAAATCACCTGGGAGAGACACCACAACAAAAAACGAATCATCCAATGTCACCGCTGCCAACAGTGGGGCCACGCAACAGCTAATTGTCGTATGCCCCCACACTGCCTGAAATGCGCCGAGCCCCACCTCACACACCTATGCTCAAAGAAACCTGATGTACCAGCAAAATGTTTCAACTGCACTGGCGTACATCCGGCCAACTCCACAGACTGCCCAGTGTACAAACTAAAAATCAACGCACTTGACACGCAACAAAACCAGCGAAGAAGTAACACCAACACACAAATAAACAAACAAACACCTAAATACATTCCTGCTCCCGCCCCCAAATTCAACATATGGAAAAAAACCCTTCTTGCCAAACCCTCTTCCATCTACCAGTAACGTCAATATGAACTTCCCACCCCTACCTAAGCAACATACTACCACCTTAACTACCACTACTACCAAAACACCCCCTCACGAGCCCAATCCCCCTGAGCCCAATCCCCACGTTAATCAAAACACAAACTCAACAAATAGTCTTTTCGCAGAATTAAAGAAACTTAATCAAAAAATGAAACTGCAAAATATAATACAAGCCATGAGGGACCTCAATCAACGTCTAGAGCCTTGCATCACACCGGAACAAATATTCACCACTTTCATTGAATTCGCATCCACCATCGACTCATACGACATCATCAACACACCAGCCAGCCAACACACAATCCATCACCATCTGCTCATGGAACGCGAATGGAATATTGGGTAAGACGGGGGAGCTTGCGCTCTTCATTCACAATCATAACATCGACATAATGCTACTCAACGAAACACACCTATCACCTCACCACACCCTCAAACTACGACAATTCATAGTACACAGACACGACCGACCCCCTCAAACGCGCAAACCCTCTGGAGGAGTTGCAGTGCTAATAAAACACACAGTCAACCACACACTCATGCACACACCCCACACCTCCCTCGAAACCATACACATAAAGCTCGCCAACAACACTTCCATCATCGCAGCATACAACAGACCCACAAACCACTTCACCGCCCAAGACATCTCCACAGTCATGACACACAACAAAACCATACTAGTCGGCGACCTAAACGCTAACCACACTAACTGGGGCTGCCACCGAAACAACACCAACGGAAACACACTCTCCAGATACATCAACTCACACGTCGCCATCATTCGTCACACTGACATCCCCACACACTACCCTGAAAACTCTACTACTCCCACATACATAGACATAATCATAAACAAAAACGTCCCTAACATCTCCCACCCAGAATCCCTCCCGGAACTAAGCTCAGACCACAATCCAATCATCTTTCAACTACATAACATACACACAAATAAATACACAAGACAAATAACATCCTTCAAACACACTGACTGGACCTCCTTCAAAAAACCCCTGATTCAACAATCACCATTAACAACAACATAAATAACACTCAACAACTTGAACACGAAATACATTCATTTACACTATACTGAAAACAAAACAGAAACACAAACAACTAATCACTATCAAATCTCACCTCGACCCCATTACTGATCACATAACCACCCTCATCACATTCCGCAACCACGTCCGTAGACAATGGCAGAGAACCCAACTCACTACACACAGACTCGAACTAAACACGTTAAACAACCAAATCAAAACAGAAATCAAAAGACATAGAAACGAGACCTGGACCACCAAGCTCTCATCAATCAACCCTTTCGACAACTTATTATGGAAACTCACCCGAAACCTCAAGAAACCTTTTAAACCTATCCCCACCCTCATTATCAACAACATAGAATCAATTACCGACAGACAAAAAGCACAAACACTCGCATACACATTCGAACAAATACATATATCCAACACCCCCGACACACCAGACCAGACAGACATCATACAATCTACACAATCATACCTAAACACTAAACACCCCTATAACAAACATCAGATGCACAAATTCCTTACCACACCTACCGAACTATTAAAAATAATCGGAACCCTTCCTAATCGCAAGTCCCCTGGTCCTGACTCCATCGAAAACATCATCCTCAAGAACCTCTCCCGAAAAGCTATCGTCCAACTGCATTACCTGGTTAACGCCATCCTTATCCTCCATCACTTCCCCTCCTCTTGGAAGACAGCCACGGTTCATCCCATCCCTAAACCCAATAAAAATCACTCAACACCCACCAGCTATCGCCCTATCAGCCTACTTAGTACCCTTTCCAAACTAGCTGAGAAAATCATCCTTTCCCGCCTCGAAGTCATAGACAAAAAGCAAAAAATCACACCTGACTTTCAGTTCGGCTTCAGAACCAAACACAATACTGTTCAGCAGGTGTGCAGAATTGCGACAGATATAGCCATTAATTTCAACAAAGATAATGTAACTGCTATGACCCTGTTAGACATAGAAAAAGCATTCGATAAAGTATGGATAATAGGGTTAATCCACAAATTAATCAAACATAACCTACCTCCATTCCTAATCAAACTTTTACACTCCTACCTCACTAACAGATCCTTTAGAGTCAAAATCAATGACACCTTCTCCGATCCCAGACCAATCGTGGCTGGAATACCGCAAGGGAGTGTACTTGGCCCCAAACTCTTCAACCTTTACCTCTGCGATTTCCCAACTTTCCCTAAAACACGCACCGCATTATATGCTGACGATACCGCCATCTATGCGCACAGCCATAACGCACAGGTGGCTATCAAACAGCTACAGATCCACATCAATATCCTGCATCAATACTGGGACAAATGGAAAATAACTATAAACGCCGACAAGACCGAAGCCATTGTCTTCATACGGAAATAAACTAATCTCAAAATACACACACCTTTAGTCATTCACAACCACAAAATCACCACCATAAAACATGTTAAATACCTCGGTTTCCAACTCACACCTCGACTCAATCATGCACACCACATTCAACAACTTATCCTAAAAACTCAAATATCACTCCGTAACATTTATTGCCTCCTAACCAAAAACAGCCCTTTATCCCAAACCTTTAAACCCTTTAAAACCAAACTCCTCCTTTACAAATCCCTCTTACGACCAATCCTTACCTAAGCAGCTCCAGCCTGGTGTGGCGCCCCATACACTACTACACTGCCACTCCAGACGTTTCAAAGTAAATGTTTACAATTTGCCGCACAGACTTCAAGATACATTCGCATCACAGACCTTCACCTACTGACCAACATGCCTTACATCAATGACTACATCACTCAACAAGCACAAAAAATGTACACACAAACTACTACTAACCCCAATCCACTCATTCAAAACATCACCCTCATCAAAGCACACAACGTTCCCTTCAGGACAAAGTACAAGCTCCCCTACGAATTACTTCCAGTATACCACGAGCGCCCCCCAGAGCAAATCACCTAACAAAAGCACACCAATCATACCTCATCTCATACCCACACACTAAACACACAAACCCTACATAAACACAACCAGCTATTAAAAAATACAACATATCCCACATGCAGGCCCCTCATGCATATACAACCACCACCACACTTAGAGCATCAGCGAACCAAACCAAACTACACTCAACATACAAAAACAACTACACAAAATTCTAAACATATCATGCACAACTAACATTATTATACCATCCATCACCACAACCTAATTGTTTTTAATTAATTAAGAGTAGATTTAAGTTTTACAAAAAATGTTTTTTCATTTGTAAATAAATGGGATTTTTATTTCCTCCTTTTCCCATATGTAATCCAAAACTCACAAAACAAAATCACAATTATTATAAAATTTACACTTTTCATACTATTGTTATTTCATACACATCTCATTGTTAAACTCCTTTGTGAGTAGGATCTCTGACAAAACCCGCCATGCGTTCCAAATAGATTAACTAATTAATCTGTAATAAAAGTTAAAATAATAAAGAAATTTTGAAATGGAAATGGCGCGAAACAGATGGTCGCGGGTTCGATTCCTGCCGTATCCGTTACTTTTTCAACTGCTTAAATTATTCTTATATATATATATATATATATATATATATATATATATATATATATATATATAAATATATTTATATATATATATATATATATATATATATATATATATATATTTATATATATATATATATATATATATATATATATATATATATATATATATATATTTATATATATATATATATATATATATATATATATATATATATATATATATATATATATATATATCTATATATATATATATATATATATATATATATATATATATATATATATATATATATATATATATATATATTTATATATATATATATATATATATAAATATATATAAATATGTATATATATATATATATATATATATATATATATATATATATATATAAATAAATATATATATATATATATATATATATAAATAAATATATATATATATATATATATATATATATAAATTAAATATTCAATATTTAATTTAAATAAAAAAAATCTTTTTCATTTCGTATAATATTAAATACAACAGTATTCGTTTTGTAGACTTACAACGAACGAACTGAGAACAATCAACTCATATTTCTAATGTTACGTGCTATTTATGCTGTTTCTAGTTTTATGGAAATATACTAAGATTTAGCTGATGCTGCAGGTTGCAACTTACAATATATTGAAAATAACTTCAAGGCCTTATATAATTCCTCCCTTCTAAAATTTTACAATAATTGTAAGATGTTATTCTATTGTTTCTAATATAATTTCGTTTGATTTGTTTTTTAATGTGTTCTCTTTTCGTTTCCATAAGTTTTTACATTTGTTCTTATATTTAGAACATAACATGAACATTATGATAATTACAATGATGCAATATAATATGTAAGAATGATGGTTATTATTTATTTGTGATTCTTCTATTCGTGGAACATATTTGATTTTTATATCAACTGGTTTCATTTCTTTTAGTTTAATCTGACTTGGCGTTTTCAAATTATTGGAGGGGTTGAAATTTTCAAATTGTATTTCTTTATATGTTTCTTGAATAACATTGAATTTAAAATTATTTATCTTACATCCTTCTGTTAATTTATATTTGTATATTCCTTGTATATTTTTATTCAAAATATTTGTTTGACAATTAATCTGAATTTGTTGTTCGTTGGGACTTATAATTATTAAGTCGTTCGTATTTTCTATTTGTTCCCAAGTGTTTTCTAATTTTATGTCATGATATAAACAACCATCGTTCTTTTGGTTACTTACAATATTCCTAATACATTTATTAATTTTAATATATCGACTATTACAATAGTGTAAATTACTTATTTGAATACAGTTATCAGTATTATATTTATTTACATTATCTAGGTAGTATATACTTTGTTTTTCATTAAGCATAATAAGAGAATTATTTTTGTAGACGGGAATAGGGGTAAATTGGTGTAAATGATAAGTATTTAAAGTGTAAATAGGAATATTTATTATGTAGTGTATTTGATCTCCATCATTTCTACAATATGTTTCAATAATTTCATTGAAAAGCCAAATATCTTTATTTTGTGTTATTTGTTGTAGGGTATTAGGACTTATGATGCTGGTGTGTAATTTTCTTAGGCTACAGAATGTTAGGCTAACTTCGATTTGTTTGCATAAGTCGTTCATGTTTTGTAAAAAGAATATTAATTTTTGAAATTTATTTTCAGTGTCAATTCTGCCTTGCCAGTCAAAGTATAAAATGTTTCATATTTGCGTTTGTAATTAATTTTCATTACTTTCAATGTTCTTTATTTGTCCATTAAATTTGTCAATCATTTCTCTGCTTAATTTTAGGCTTAGGTCATTTTGTGTTTGTAGTGTCTGTTCGTTTTTATTTATTTGTTTGAGAAGTCTGTCATATCGTTCTCCGTCCGAAGCGTCTAGGTTACCGGAAATAGATTTTATGATACTACCTAATCCGTTAATTAGACCGCGTTTTGTTCTTTTGTTAAAAAGTTTTTGAATTTGATTTTCCAAATCGTTATGAATATAGGTTATTATGTTTATGTATTCTTGAAATATTGTCTTTTCGTTGGATATTTGTTCCAACAGACTAGTTTTTAATTTGGTTACTTTTATGAATTCTTGATAAATGGGGGTAATGTTATAATTAAAGTAAATAATTTGTTCCGAAGATCTTATTTTACATTGTCCTAAATCGGCCAGGTGAAATCCGTTTTCTTGTGAGATATCTATCAATTGGGCTACGCATCTGAAACATTTTATTGTTTTAATCTATTTATCCGAATGTTTTTCGGGCCTAGTTGGTCTCTGGTTTTTACTTTTCCTAATATTGGGTCATAATCTTCTATTTTTATTTTTTAAACAATGGTTTTTTAAATTTCTTTAATAATCTAGGATTTTGTTTAGCAAACATTTCTTTTGGTATCTGTAAGGGATTATCATTTTCTTTGAAACGTTGTTGTTTCTCTGTTTCAATTTTTCTTTTAATGATTTCAAACAGTTGGGTTTGTTCATCTTTATATTGTTGGATTAGTTCTTCATTTATAAGTGGAATTGTTCTGAGAGGTATTTCGTTGTTTTTTCCAAATAGTATTTCTTTGGGGGTTAATTTTGTAATAGAGTGTTTTGTATTATTGTAGGCTAATATAACTAGTTCTAATTTTTCTAGCAATGTTTTGTGATCTGAGTAAGTTTTGTACGAGACTTCCTTTAAATTCTGGGCCGGAGTCCATAATGATTTTTTTTGGTATAGTGAATGTTTGAAAATATTTTATTAATTGGTTTACAACGCTTCTTGAAGATTTATTTTCGAGAGAATATATTTGCCCTTGTTTTGAAAACTTATCGTAAATAGTTAGGAAATAATTTTTATCTAGGCATAGTAAGTCCATGTTTATTATATCAAAAGGTTTACAGGGGGTTTGTGTAAGATTGTCAATTGCTTGTATTGGTTTTCTATTGTATTTGTTTAGTTTACAGTGGCCGCAGTTATTGATATATTCGGTAATATTTTTTATCATATTAGGCCAGAAGTATTTATCTTTTAATGCGTTTAATGTTGCTATTATTCCACGGTGGTTTGTTAGTCCTATGTGGAAGTCATGAATTATTTCAATTTGTTCGTCTTCATCTTCTATGTCTATTACAATTTTATTACATGAAATAACGTTTATAGTGTTATATTCGAAAGTATTTTGTATAATATTCGCGAGTGTTAACTCTAGACCCTTTTCGATTATTGCGTAATAATGTATTTTTGGAATAATGTATTCCTTTAAAAAATTTATTATATCTTCTTCTAGTGTGGTTTTATTGAATTTACAGTGTATTCTCATCTTAGCATGCTCAAATAATCGTTGTATTTTAATATCTGTGTTTCCATTATGTGTTTCTAGTATTAGTTGGTTATTTGCAACATTAAGCCTATCGTTTGAAAATTTTAGTCCGTTCACTGGGTTTTCAGGATCTGAGTGTACTGTGTTATTGTCGCTATCATTATTATTTATTGAATCGTTAATATTTGTTTCAGGTAGTGTATACAAATTAATTTGAATATTTGTATTTTCGAAAATTTTTAGTATTTTGTTTGAAACATCTTCCCATTTTAATTGATCTAATCCGCAACCTAATTTCGGTATATTGATTTCGTGTAGTTCATTTAGTATCATATAGTCCCTTAATTCTTTGAGAGGTTTGTCTAAATTTTTTATTGAAGGTTTTTCGTTATGTTTTTCTTTTGTAATTAGGTGAAATATTGTTTTATTATTAGTGTGTTGTATGATTAGATATTTATTTTGGCTTTTTTGATTGTTACAATATTCTTTGCTCTGAAATTGGTCGTTTATGTCTTTGGCTAGTCCTTGTGACATTTCGAGATCTTTTGATATGCAGTGTGCAAATATTTTTGTATTTGTCACGTCTCCAATGTATTTAATAATTTGCGTATCATTCCTTTGTCGTGATAAATTATCAGCAATAAAGTTCATTTTACCTTGTAAATATTCTATTTCAAAATTGTATTCATTTAGTTCTATTTTCCATCGCATAAGTTTCGGGTGATTCGGGTTCTTCATATTGAATAGCCATACAAGTGGTCGGTGATTTTCTCCCGTATAAATAAGGTCGGAAATTTTTTATAGATTGGATTATTGCAAGTAGTTCTTTTTCTGTTGTGCTGTAGTTTTGCTCAGCATTATTTAGTGTTTTAGAGAAATATGCTACTGGCATCTCTTTGTTATTTTCATTATCATTCTTTTGAAGTAATACGGAACCTATTGCAAAGTCTACGGCGTCGGTTGTGAGGATAAATTCTTTATTAAAATTGGGGAATTGTAATATTGGTGACGTAGTTAAGATGTCCTTACATTTATTAAAACAGTTTCTATATTGTTCATTATAAATATCAATGATTTGACCATTTCGTAAACAACGAGTGAAAGGTTTCGTTAATTTTGCAAAGTCAGGAATAAATTTTCGATACCAGCCGATAGTACCAAGGAATTGTTTTATTTCCTTTTTCGTTTTAGGGATGTTTAATTACTTAATTTTTTCAACTTTTGATGGGTCGGTTTTAATGCCGTCTTGTGTAATGATATAACCGAGGTATTTGGTTTGATTTTGTAAAAATTTGGATTTATCGATTTGTATTTTAAGGTTTGCCGTTCTGAGTTTTTCGAATACTAATTTTATGTTTTGTAAATGTTCGTCTAATGTTTTTCCGAAAATGATTATGTCGTCGAGGTAGACTAAGCATACATTGTTAACTAAGTCTCCTAATGCGATATTCATCATTCTCTGAAATGTTGCCGGGGCATTTTTTAAGCCGAATGGCATGCGAACGAATTCGTAATGTCCGGACGTTGTGGAAAATGCAGTTTTTTCGATATCATCTTTATTCATTAGGATTTGATGGAAGCCAGAATGCAAATCGAGGGTAGTGAAATATTTTGAACATCCTATATGGTCTAATAGGGTGTCTATGTTCGGAATTGGGAAACGATCGTCTTTTGTTTTTGTATTTAATTTACGGTAATCAATAACTTCGTTTACCAGATGCGTCTAATTTTTTCTGTACAATCCAAATAGGTGTTCCTCAATGTCTTTTTCATAAATTTGTGGAAGTCTATAATTTTTTGTGTGTATGGGAGTTTCTTCATTAACTATAATTTTATGTGTACAAATGTTAGTGTTGGATAATTTTTCGTCTTTTTTTGGGAATAAGTTTTTATATTCTCTAATGACTAAGTCTAATTTTTGTTTTTCTAAATTGCTTAAATGTTTGTTTCGAATTTGGATATTATTGTTTTGTTTTGATGTTTCTGAATAACTTTGTAATTTTCTTTCTTTTCCTTGTATTTTAATAATGTTTTTTAAGAAGTCAATTTGTATGTTTAAATCTTTAAATGCTTCTATACCTAGAAGTAGGTTGTATACCTTATGAAAATTATGGATGTAACATTTTATTGGAATTTTGTTTAGATTTAATATGACATATTCGTTTGTTGTGGTTTTCCCGTTTACAGTTTTAAAAGTGCATTTTTCATTATGAGTTTTCATGTTTTTTGTTCTTACTATTTCCGGAGCTATTAAATTTATACTAGAGCCTGTATCAAAAAGAATAATATAATTTTTAATTTTTAACGACGGTAGGTGATAAGTAATACTTGACATTACTTGTTCAATTTGTCCTCGCCGTTTTCTAACTCTAAAAAAGAATCTTCGTCTATTTCGTTTTCAGATTCGTGGTCAAGTTGTTCTATGATTTCTGTATCGTTAGTTTCGTCAAGGTTATAATTCTGTCTAATTGTTTGTGTTGACATGGGTTGTGTCAAGCGAGTCTGTTGTGTCATGGGTCTTGGTTGAAAATTACGTTTTGTTTCATAGAAATTCTTCAAATTCTGTCTGGGTGCAAATTGTGTTGGTTGTTTATTAACTGTGTTAAATGGTATAGGTTTAGAAGGAAATTGTTGAGCAGGGAATTTCTTAGGAGGTAGGCTGAATGAGAAATTTGGTTTTTCTTTTAATATAGGGGATTGATGCGAATAGTTGAATTCATTTCGCAAGAGAATTTTGCATTGTTCTAGGGATTGTGGTTCTTTTACAATAAATGAACCCCGTATAGAAATTGGTAGTAGTGAAATAAAGTGTGAAACAACTAATTTTTGATTTTCTCTAATTATTGCATTTTTTTGAAGTTGATTATATTCCGTTAGGAGGATTTTTGATTTATATTGCGAAAATCTTTGTGAAATGGACTCTAAAGTTTTATCGGAATTGATTTTATTTCTAATTTGTAATATTTCTAGTAATATAGTCTCTGCCGTGCTTTTGTCGCAAAAATTAGTAGTTAAATACGTTTTCAATTCGTCCCAAGTTGAGAATTTATTTTCTGATAATAATTCAGCGGCTTTGTGAGTTAGTTTATTTTTTATTAATCCAAACAAGTATGTTCGTTGGATATCATTAATTTGTATGTTAGTTAATGCGGAATGTACTTCCTCTACAGCGGATATGAAGTTGTTAAGAATTTTAATATTTCCGTCATATGAAGGAATAATTTCTGACAGATTTTTGAGTTCTGCTAATGTCGTAGTAGACATTGTTAAATATAAATTATTTAGTCGACTTGGTCTCAAAGAAATTCTCTGTACCGAGATTTTGGTAGTTTGACTATTTTCGACTTCGGAATCTGAAGTTACGTGTTCCGATTCCGATGAACTACTATTGTTCATAAATATGTGTGTGTTGAGACTATGTCGATCTCTTGATACTTTTATTACTAGTCTTTGCTAGAAGTATCTCTTTGTGTAATAATATTATAAGTAAATTATGATTAACTTACAATGGTAGTAATAATATAATTGTGAAGGGATGTTTTACGGGCATCACCGGGTTCTTCTGTTCTTCTAGTCTTCTGATTCTTCAAGAGGACAGCAGATATCTTTCAGGTGACGTGGACCGGTTGTGGAACAGCAAGTTGCCAATCTGATGTCTTCTTTTAAAGATGGGTCGTGGGTAGACCCTGATGGGCACTGTTTAGCCTTTTACGTAGGTTTGCAGAATAGCAAAGCGAAGAATTATATTCACCACACAATAAGTTGTGTTTCGATGCTATCCTACCAACTGCGCCACTTAAATACTCAATATTTAATTTAAATAAAAAAAATCTTTTTATTTCGTATAATATTAAATACAACAGTATTCGTTTTGTAGACTTACAACGAACGAACTGCGAACAATCAACTCATATTTCTATAAGGGAATTCTTCAGATGCCTTTAAGCTAAGAAATGCTTTAGTATATTTCATTTAAAAACAACATTTCTTTAACTCCATCCAAGTAAAGCAGGGAACTATGATTTCTGCAGAGGGATGGAGGTAGTAAAATATCTTAAAATGATGCAACACAAAGTTATATTTTTTTAAATGAGATGCTATATATTTTGTAGGCCCATTCGATTTTTTTTTTTTTTTTAGAATCCCATTATGTATTTGTTTTATACCCTTACATAAGTAAAATATTGAGAACAATGCGATTGAAAGTTAAATAAATTTGATTTTTATAGTTATTTTTCAGTAGGCTATGAAACAAAATTGAGCTTAAATACATTAAATTATTTTTTATTTACTTTATAACACTATTTATAAAGTATATAACAAATAATTTAATGTATTTAATTTATGTATTTATGAATTCAGAAAAAAAAACTCTATCGAATGGGTCTAAAACATATATAGCATCTCATTTGAAAAAATATAACTTTGTGTTGTTGCTTGAGAACCACTGGTTTAAAAAAATATTTGCTTTCATAGTTGGACATCTTTCTTGGTCCTACATAAGATTATCTTATACTATTTTATTGTATCGTTCATGTCATAGAAGTTATTCGAGGTAGCTCGTTTCGCTGTTACAACCTGTATATTACAAGTTGTTCAATGATTTTTAAAGTATATCTAAATGTCTAAACTACAATGAAATACGAGATTCTTCCTAAAAGATAATGAGATTAGGCGGCAATTGAAGGAAATACCAGAATTATGGAAAAAAACAATACTTAGTCGGAGATGGACAATTATATATAATTAGGGTAGAATATGGCAGGTAAAGTAACTTTGGGAAAATATCTTTGAATTTGGATCTTGGAATCTTGGAATTTGTATACCTGTTCATTTAGTATAGGTTTCTTTCTAGTTATGGCTAAGTTTATTTCTAAAGATTCTAGTTATGTCAATTTAGCACCCTTATCTGCTTTGTGTAATATTATTAAGTTATCGATATGGAATGTATTATTTTACCTAATTAAATGGTTGGCTAAGTTCTGGTCAGTTCTTTTCAATATCCTAGAGTGCATATGTTCCTTAAATCTTTTACCAAAACTTCTACCTGTTTGCCCTATATAAAATGAATCACAATTACCGCATTTAATTTGACATATACCAGATGATTCTAGTTTGTCTTTTGAAAATCAGTTATTGTTAACAAAAAATTCTTTAAATTATTGTTGTTGTATAAACCTGGTACAATGTTATCTGATCTAAATTTGTTACCCATTTTTGATGATATAGAGCCTATGTATTTAAATTTCATATAATTTTTGTTCTGAGATTGATTACTGGCACCATTGTAGACCTCTTCTTGCAGTGCTTTATTGTTAATTTTGTTAATCATTTGGTAGTTATGCTCATACCCATTGATAATAGTAATCGATTTGATGATATTTAGTTCTCTATTATAATTTATAGGAAACCTTGAAATATTTATGAGTCAATTACTGCAAATAGAGGTCTTCAATGGTGCCATTAATCAATCTCAGAAAAAACATTATATGAAATTTAAATATATTCTGCTAAACATCATTATTCTTTTAATTTGATTAATACATTTACATATTAATATAATCGGTTTTTTTTTATAGGTTAGTGCTTCATGCGACTATTCAGAAGAACATTACTCAAATGGACTAGGCAAGCAGCTTTTTCGTATCAATATGATAATGTTCAAATGTTCTATTTCTTTCAAAATTTAATATTTGGAGTCAATAATTTTTTATTCATGTATAGTAACAGATAGATATTACGATTAAAAAACATTACATAATTTGCTTGTCAACAACAAGAAATTGTTGTCACGAAAGATGGCGTTTGCGGCAGCTCGTATGATATTGAAAGACAAAAGGAGAAAAACATCAAAGGAAGATTTTGCACCGAGAAATCGTAGCAAGGTAACATTCATACAATATTTACATTATAGCTTATATAATGCCACACTGTATTACTTTAGACCAATATGCAATATTCCAGTCCCCTTATATAATTCCGTAGAAGGCAAATGTTAAGGCAGTCGTACCGTGTGACGGCTGAAATTTTTTCACTTTTTTTGTAAATTTTCTCTAACGAACCATGATAATACATAAACTTGAAATTTTTACAATATATCTAATAACATTAATACGCTCACTCAGAATTTTTTGAATCCAAAATGGAATCGACTTTACAGCGTTTTAAAGACACTCATGTAAAAATTAAGTAGGTTGACGGCCGACAAGTTTCCGGCTGTTTTGTTCATCTGAAATCAAATAATGAAATGACACTTTAAACTGTCGAAACTAAGAATAAATAAAAACATTGTAAATTAAATTTTTGGCAGTGTTTTGAAAATTTAGGTTCGAATTTTGTCAATTTTCACTCAGAGTGCTCTATACGAGCTTAATCACGATGGTGAGCATAATTGTGGGCAATTTGGCCAATTTGACGTCCTAATATACTCATTGTCTTCAGAGTAGATTGAAAAACCTACATTGAAGATCTTCACAGTCAAAATAGTGGCAATTTCAACAACTTTTGGGGCTGAATGAAGGTGTTTCGGCGCAAAAGTCCATATGAGCGAATTGAGTGACTCATTGTTGTTTTGAGTTTCCGCTCCCAAGCATCTTGTCAATAGAATTTCTTTTGACAAATCTTCATAGATTGCCTTGATAACATTCTGTACTTATTCTGTCAAAGGGCCCTTATAGTGACGGAAAGAATCGAGATGTCCCTCAGCTTCTGCCTTGCACCACTTACAACTGTTTTCACCTGCTGGACAGTTTTTTTTGCTGCGGATTATTATCTGTAGAACATTTGTGGTAGAATGTTGCTCAAATTTCTTTCTTCAGTTGAATCTACTAGTTTCGGTTATTATATATTTTGAATATACAAGCGTATTATTACTCTGTCGTTTTGCAGCTCCATTACAACTAATTTAATTGCTAACAGTTGCGTGTTTTTGTCGTTTAAGTTATCGGATTCTTTAAATAATATTTTAAGTCATAAAAATGAAGATAGGTATACCTTGTTCTTTGTAATTTAGCTGAATTCGATTATCAACAGTCCAAGTTTATGAGTAATATTCTTCGTACTTATTCCATGGATGTAGATGGAATAGACGGATCTTTAAAATTTGAATATTTTTGAGCAATCATTCTTGATATTTTGCATAAGATAGGTGCATTGTAACCAACCTACGGGGTATACCCGAATACAGGGACTAAATACGGGTTGCCTATATAACAATCCCAGGAAGCTCCAGTATTTTCTATAACGGCCGAGACGCTTCGAGAAGGATATACACGGGTAAATTTATGGCCGGCTCGGGCAGCCAGCAGAGCTGTGACAATCCAGTCTGTGCGTCAGCACAGACGAAATATATACAGACAAGCAACTTAGCTGGGACTACGCATGGCGCGTTGATATAGCAAATACAATCTTGAAAAAGCCGAACGCTTGTCTGAATCAATGAGAAGCGTGGAGTGTACGTAAGTCGAACGCTTGAATATAACAATGTCTCTACATTGCGTTTAAGAAATAATTTGGCCATTTACGTAATCGAAATATTAAATTTTATGTATATATATATATATATATATATATATATATATATATATATATATATATATATAAATAAAATAAACACACTCGGTTAGTTTCAAAATAAATTTTTATTCTACGATACGTATTTCGGCTAAAAGGCCATCATCAGGTATGATACAAGAAGGTTACAAGTGCTCTTATATATAATATAATTCATCAAAGGTGGGGCGGTTTAAGAAAATGGAGAATTCGACAAGGGATTAAAACGGTTTCAAGAGAGGTGAAGAATTTAAGTCTAGTTGTTCGTTCGTTAAAAGTTTTTTCTCAGAAATAGCTTTATTGATCTCAAGTGCCTCTAAGAAATTCATTCTCAATCCCTTGTTTACAATGTGTAAGATCTGCAAGTCTGTAATGGCAAAAGTATGATTGTGCTCTAGCATGTGTTTAGCAACGTGTGACTCAATTCTATGTAATTTCCAAGATCTCAAGTGTTCGGAGAATCTGATGTTGAAAGTTCTACCCGTTTGTCCAATGTAGATAGCATTACAGTTGTTACAATTAATTTGATAAATCCCACTGTGATCTAATTTATTTCTTTTATTGAGTTTGTTATTTACTAATAGACTCTTTAAGTTATCTTTATTATAGAAAGCTGCTGTGATGTTTTCAGATTTCAATTTATTTGCTATTTTATGGCTAGTTTTCCCTATGAACGAGATTTTTCTGTAAGTTATGGCATTAATCTCCGGTACGATACAATACAATTGTTTTAATAAAAGTTTCTTTTGTTTCCTACCTAGGATTTGATTTACAATATTGGGGTCATAACCATTATTAGTGGCGATGACACGAATGGTATTTAATTCTTTTTTGAAGTTAGATTCTGACATTGGAATGTTTAATAATCTGTGAATGAAACTGTGGAAAGCTGATTTTTTAATATTGTCTGGATGAGCTGAGGAGTTAGGAATTATGGTGTCTGTGTAGGTAGGTTTTCTAAAAATATTAAAAGTTAGATTATTTGAATTCCTGGTAATTGTGAGATCTAAGAAATTTATTTTGCAATTGTTTTCTCTTTCAATAGTGAATTGGATATTATGGTTGAGGGAATTAAGGAATTTTAAGAATAACGTCAGTTGTCTGTCAGTACCGGTCCAGAGACAAATAATGTCATCAACATATCTATACCACCAGGAAATGTGTTTGATAAGTGTTGTATCCGAATTAAATAGCTGTATTTCAAAGTCATTCATAAAAATGTCCGCGAAAAGGGGGGATAGTGGAGAGCCCATAGGTAGGCCATTATTCTGTTTGAAAAAATTGTTATCAAATTGAAAGTAATTTTGGTCTAGGCAAATATTAATTAAGGACATGAGTTCATTTTTAATATTAATGTTACATTGATTGAGTTGTTTTGATAAGATGTGTTTTAGTGAATCTGTGGGTACTGATGTAAAGAGACTACATATGTCAAAAGACACTAATCTGCCTGAGTTGGGTATTATCTTGTGTTGGATTTTATTGACTAAATCTAATGAATTCTTTACGGTATATTTAGGATTAAAATCTAAGTATTCTGGTATGACTGAATTTAACTTTTTACAAGTTTTGTAAGATGGTGCGTTAATGTATGAAACTACGGGTCTAATGGGAAAGTTCTTTTTATGTAGTTTAGGTAAACCGTATAGGGTAGGTGCTATGGGATTCATGATAGTTAATTGGTAGTGTTCTCTTTTATTTAAGACTATTTGACATTGTTTGATGGTTTTCTTAATTTGTTGTTAAAACAAATTTGTTGGGTCTGAATTTAGTTTAATTAGTTTGTTGTCTTCTATGAAATTTTGAACTTTAATTAAGTAGTCATTTTTATCTAGGATAGTTATGGTATTACCTTTGTCTGCCTTACATAGAATGAGGTTATTAATTAGTAGTTTATTTTTGATCCGTTTAGCTGTTATTATCTCTGTATTTACTTTTGAAAGATTGTCTTTCTTATTGCGTTTATAATCATTCTTTAAAATCGTACTGCAATTGTATATGAGTGGTTTTACATCTTGAGCGGGACCATAATTGAATAATGATATTTCTGTATCTATGGCAATATTTTGGAAGGTATCTTTGGTAAGTGATTTGTGTGGGCAGTATTGTAAACCTTTTTCGAGGAGTTTGACTTCTGTTTCGTCCCACGTAGTAGAGGATAAGTTCTTGACTCTTGTATGGAATTCTTCTTTGGCTGGTGGTTCCTTGTTAGTACTTTGAATTTTGTTGCGATTGATATGTGCTGCGGTATCTCTTAGCTTGGTTAGTTTACTGAGTAGTCTCGTATACTGTATGTAGCATTCTGATTGTATGTGTTCGCGAGTATCTCGATCGAAGGTATCAAAGGCCACTGGATGTAATATCTGCGTTAGTGCGCAATGAATTAATTTGAGGTGGAGATTCAAGTAATATCGAACTGTGAACCACTTCTTCATTTCATGATGTAGCCAAAACAATTTCGCTTGATGCACTGATTTCTGGGCTATGGATGACGTATGAGTTGATTTCAAGTAGATGTATTTAGGTATCACTTTATGTTGGATGCACTGTTTGTTGAACCATAGTTTATTGTTAACAGTTTTAAATTTAAGTAACACTTCTTTATATATAACAGCTAATTTTGCTTCACTTGCACTATTAATAAACTGAATGGAATTCGCTGTCGGCTCTCGTTGAAACATGATTAAATATAAATAAAATAAACACACTCGGTTAGTTTCAAAATAAATTTTTATTCTACGATACGTATTTCGGCTAAAAGGCCATCATCAGGTATGATACAAGAAGGTTACAAGTGCTCTTATATATAATATAATTCATCAAAGGTGGGGCGGTTTAAGAAAATGGAGAATTCGACAAGGGATTAAAACGGTTTCAAGAGAGGTGAAGAATTTAAGTCTAGTTGTTCGTTCGTTAAAAGTTTTTTCTCAGAAATAGCTTTATTGATCTCAAGTGCCTCTACGAAATTCATTCTCAATCCCTTGTTTACAATGTGTAAGATCTGCAAGTCTGTAATGGCAAAAGTATGATTGTGCTCTAGCATGTGTTTAGCAACGTGTGACTCAATTCTATGTAATTTCCAAGATCTCAAGTGTTCGGAGAATCTGATGTTGAAAGTTCTACCCGTTTGTCCAATGTAGATAGCATTACAGTTGTTACAATTAATTTGATAAATCCCACTGTGATCTAATTTATTTCTTTTATTGAGTTTGTTATTTACTAATAGACTCTTTAAGTTATCTTTATTATAGAAAGCTGCTGTGATGTTTTCAGATTTCAATTTATTTGCTATTTTATGGCTAGTTTTCCCTATGAACGAGATTTTTCTGTAAGTTATGGCATTAATCTCCGGTACGATACAATACAATTGTTTTAATAAAAGTTTCTTTTGTTTCCTACCTAGGATTTGATTTACAATATTGGGGTCATAACCATTATTAGTGGCGATGACACGAATGGTATTTAATTCTTTTTTGAAGTTAGATTCTGACATTGGAATGTTTAATAATCTGTGACTGAAACTGTGGAAAGCTGATTTTTTAATATTGTCTGGATGAGCTGAGGAGTTAGGAATTATGGTGTCTGTGTAGGTAGGTTTTCTAAAAATATTAAAAGTTAGATTATTTGAATTCCTGGTAATTGTGAGATCTAAGAAATTTATTTTGCAATTGTTTTCTCTTTCAATAGTGAATTGGATATTATGGTTGAGGGAATTAAGGAACTGACCGGTACTGACAGACAACTGACGTTATTCTTAAAATTCCTTAATTCCCTCAACCATAATATCCAATTCACTATTGAAAGAGAAAACAATTGCAAAATAAATTTCTTAGATCTCACAATTACCAGGAATTCAAATAATCTAACTTTTAATATTTTTAGAAAACCTACCTACACAGACACCATAATTCCTAACTCCTCAGCTCATCCAGACAATATTAAAAAATCAGCTTTCCACAGTTTCAGTCACAGATTATTAAACATTCCAATGTCAGAATCTAACTTCAAAAAAGAATTAAATACCATTCGTGTCATCGCCACTAATAATGGTTATGACCCCAATATTGTAAATCAAATCCTAGGTAGGAAACAAAAGAAACTTTTATTAAAACAATTGTATTGTATCGTACCGGAGATTAATGCCATAACTTACAGAAAAATCTCGTTCATAGGGAAAACTAGCCATAAAATAGCAAATAAATTGAAATCTGAAAACATCACAGCAGCTTTCTATAATAAAGATAACTTAAAGAGTCTATTAGTAAATAACAAACTCAATAAAAGAAATAAATTAGATCACAGTGGGATTTATCAAATTAATTGTAACAACTGTAATGCTATCTACATTGGACAAACGGGTAGAACTTTCAACATCAGATTCTCCGAACACTTGAGATCTTGGAAATTACATAGAATTGAGTCACACGTTGCTAAACACATGCTAGAGCACAATCATACTTTTGCCATTACAGACTTGCAGATCTTACACATTGTAAACAAGGGATTGAGAATGAATTTCGTAGAGGCACTTGAGATCAATAAAGCTATTTCTGAGAAAAAACTTTTAACGAACGAACAACTAGACTTAAATTCTTCACCTCTCTTGAAACCGTTTTAATCCCTTGTCGAATTCTCCATTTTCTTAAACCGCCCCACCTTTGATGAATTATATTATATATAAGAGCACTTGTAACCTTCTTGTATCATACCTGATGATGGCCTTTTAGCCGAAATACGTATCGTAGAATAAAAATTTATTTTGAAACTAACCGAGTGTGTTTATTTTATTTATATTTAATCATGTTTCAACGAGAGCCGACAGCGAATTCCATTCAGTTTATTAATAGTGCAAGTGAAGCAAAATTAGCTGTTATATATAAAGAAGTGTTACTTAAATTTAAAACTGTTAACAATAAACTATGGTTCAACAAACAGTGCATCCAACATAAAGTGATACCTAAATACATCTACTTGAAATCAACTCATACGTCATCCATAGCCCAGAAATCAGTGCATCAAGCGAAATTGTTTTGGCTACATCATGAAATGAAGAAGTGGTTCACAGTTCGATATTACTTGAATCTCCACCTCAAATTAATTCATTGCGCACTAACGCAGATATTACATCCAGTGGCCTTTGATACCTTCGATCGAGATACTCGCGAACACATACAATCAGAATGCTACATACAGTATACGAGACTACTCAGTAAACTAACCAAGCTAAGAGATACCGCAGCACATATCAATCGCAACAAAATTCAAAGTACTAACAAGGAACCACCAGCCAAAGAAGAATTCCATACAAGAGTCAAGAACTTATCCTCTACTACGTGGGACGAAACAGAAGTCAAACTCCTCGAAAAAGGTTTACAATACTGCCCACACAAATCACTTACCAAAGATACCTTCCAAAATATTGCCATAGATACAGAAATATCATTATTCAATTATGGTCCCGCTCAAGATGTAAAACCACTCATATACAATTGCAGTACGATTTTAAAGAATGATTATAAACGCAATAAGAAAGACAATCTTTCAAAAGTAAATACAGAGATAATAACAGCTAAACGGATCAAAAATAAACTACTAATTAATAACCTCATTCTATGTAAGGCAGACAAAGGTAATACCATAACTATCCTAGATAAAAATGACTACTTAATTAAAGTTCAAAATTTCATAGAAGACAACAAACTAATTAAACTAAATTCAGACCCAACAAATTTGTTTTAACAACAAATTAAGAAAACCATCAAACAATGTCAAATAGTCTTAAATAAAAGAGAACACTACCAATTAACTATCATGAATCCCATAGCACCTACCCTATACGGTTTACCTAAACTACATAAAAAGAACTTTCCCATTAGACCCGTAGTTTCATACATTAACGCACCATCTTACAAAACTTGTAAAAAGTTAAATTCAGTCATACCAGAATACTTAGATTTTAATCCTAAATATACCGTAAAGAATTCATTAGATTTAGTCAATAAAATCCAACACAAGATAATACCCAACTCAGGCAGATTAGTGTCTTTTGACATATGTAGTCTCTTTACATCAGTACCCACAGATTCACTAAAACACATCTTATCAAAACAACTCAATCAATGTAACATTAATATTAAAAATGAACTCATGTCCTTAATTAATATTTGCCTAGACCAAAATTACTTTCAATTTGATAACAATTTTTTCAAACAGAATAATGGCCTACCTATGGGCTCTCCACTATCCCCCCTTTTCGCGGACATTTTTATGAATGACTTTGAAATACAGCTATTTAATTCGGATACAACACTTATCAAACACATTTCCTGGTGGTATAGATATGTTGATGACATTATTTGTCTCTGGACCGGTACTGACAGACTACTGACGTTATTCTTAAAATTCCTTAATTCCCTCAACCATAATATCCAATTCACTATTGAAAGAGAAAACAATTGCAAAATAAATTTCTTAGATCTCACAATTACCAGGAATTCAAATAATCTAACTTTTAATATTTTTAGAAAACCTACTTACACAGACACCATAATTCCTAACTCCTCAGCTCATCCAGACAATATTAAAAAATCAGCTTTCCACAGTTTCATTCACAGATTATTAAACATTCCAATGTCAGAATCTAACTTCAAAAAAGAATTAAATACCATTCGTGTCATCGCCACTAATAATGGTTATGACCCCAATATTGTAAATCAAATCCTAGGTAGGAAACAAAAGAAACTTTTATTAAAACAATTGTATTGTATCGTACCGGAGATTAATGCCATAACTTACAGAAAAATCTCGTTCATAGGGAAAACTAGCCATAAAATAGCAAATAAATTGAAATCTGAAAACATCACAGCAGCTTTCTATAATAAAGATAACTTAAAGAGTCTATTAGTAAATAACAAACTCAATAAAAGAAATAAATTAGATCACAGTGGGATTTATCAAATTAATTGTAACAACTGTAATGCTATCTACATTGGACAAACGGGTAGAACTTTCAACATCAGATTCTCCGAACACTTGAGATCTTGGAAATTACATAGAATTGAGTCACACGTTGCTAAACACATGCTAGAGCACAATCATACTTTTGCCATTACAGACTTGCAGATCTTACACATTGTAAACAAGGGATTGAGAATGAATTTCTTAGAGGCACTTGAGATCAATAAAGCTATTTCTGAGAAAAAACTTTTAATGAACGAACAACTAGACTTAAATTCTTCACCTCTTTTGAAACCGTTTTAATCCCTTGTCGAATTCTCCATTTTCTTAAACCGCCCCACCTTTGATGAATTATATTATATATAAGAGCACTTGTAACCTTCTTGTATCATACCTGATGATGGCCTTTTAGCCGAAATACGTATCGTAGAATAAAAATTTATTTTGAAACTAACCGAGTGTGTTTATTTTATTTATATTTAATCATGTTTCAACGAGAGCCGACAGCGAATTCCATTCAGTTTATATATATATATATATATATATATATATATATATATATATATATATATATATATATATATATATATGTTTATATATATATATATATATATATATATATATATATATATATATATATATATATATTTATATATATTATAACGTCGTTTCGGACGCGTTACTGGCTTTCCGCACGCTGCGGTAATTTTTGCTCGGTCGCCAATCAGAAGGAGGGGGGGGAACATTGATACGGTATTTGGTGGAGGAGTAAGGGAAGAGGCGGAGACGGTGCGTGCGGGTCCGGGATGGCTCGGTGGAGGTTATGTCCAGGTTCCGTGTAATCAGTGAATAACTTCAATTTTTAAACGGTATTTATTTTCGGTAAAAAAACACTGGGTACAACTTAATATACCCTATCGGAGACGGTGTTGCGGATGCTAAAACGTTGGTGAGACACCTAGAGGGCGGTAACATAAGTTCTACCTTCAGTGGCAACACCTGCGGTATTATAACAAGAAACTACGAGGTAATCCCTTGGCGGAAACGCCGGCAAGACACCTGGAGAACAGTTAAATAGTGTTTACTCTCGGTGAACACACCTGCAGGTACTATAATAAGAAACTACTAGGTAATCCCTTGGCGGACACGCCGGCAGGATACCTGGAGAACAGTTAGACAGTGGTTACCTTCGGTGGACACACCTGCAGGTACTATAATAAGAAACTACTAGGTAATCTCTTGGCGGACACGCCGGCGAGATACCTGGAGAAGAGTTAAACAGTGGTTACCCTCAGTGGACACACCTACAGGTAATATAATAAGAAACTACTAGGTAATCCCTTGGTGGACACGCCGGCAGGATACCTGGAGAACAGATAGACAGAGTTTTACCCTTGGTGGACACACCTGCAGGTACTATAAGTAGAAACTACTAGGTAATTTCTTGGCGGACACGCCGGCGAGATACCTGGAGAACAGTTAGACAGACTTTTACCCTCGGTGGACACACTTGCGGGTACTACAGCAAAACTACTAGGTGATCTCTTGGCGGACACGCCGACGAGATACCTTAAGAACAGTTAAACCCAGTAATACAAATAAATACGGTAGTTAGTTTGTCTCATCACGTGTGTTTTGGCATCGGTGAGAGAATAATTTAGCGGAGATACGGTGTTGATAAACGGTGCGGTCCTTTAGCCAGGGCTATTGGTGATCGACTGTGTTTTGATAAGAGATGTAGGCCCTTTTTATATCAATCGGGGTATAGGTGAATACATGAGTAAAACAAAGATAAAAATACTATCCAAACCGATTTTTGGTTTTGACTAGATAACGGACAGAAAATATCGGCAGAGACTAGTATTTTTGGTCGATGACCTGACTTTAACAATTCGTAAAAACAAAAATGCATCGGCCGGGCTCGAACCATCGAACCATTCATTTTCAACATTCTTTATTTATTTTTATTTTTTATTACAATAGTACTTATATACAAATGTGTGGACAACATGGTTAGTTTTGTCAGAGCTCCTACTCACAAGGGGAGTGTATATTTGTGTATGAGTGTTATTGCGTTGTCCGCTTGAACATTGTGTAATTGTGTTTGTTATAAATTTTTGTTGTACATTGTGTATTGGGATTGTGTTTTGTGGGAAAGGAGGGTCCAGAAAACACATTTAATATATTGAAAACAATATTTTTGTTAAAACTTACAGACTAACTTAACTAATTTAAAATATTTACATGTCTGTTGGTGATGGATGTACAGTTTTGTGTATGAGAGTATGTTTTGTTTTATGTTGTGTAGTGTGCGTGTGTGTTAGTAGTGTAAAGTGTAGTTATGCGTGTTAGTGTTATGTGTTCTGCCCATGGAACACCTCTAGAAATATGGGTAAGTTTTGATAGGGTAACTTGTGTTTGAGTTTACTTGTAGTGTTGTTGTCGCGGGTAAGTGTTATGTTTTTTATAAGTGTGTTTGAATTATATTGTGTGTTTTTGTAAAATTTTTGTGATGTTTCTTGTATTTAATCTGTAATGTATGGTATGTAAGTGTCTTCGTGTAGTTGTGTTATTCGGGTGTATCTATCAAATCTTTAACGGATGATGCTGTTGCCACTCGGTGAAACATATTGAAAACATAAAATAAAAACACTCGGTGTAAGTTTCACAAAAATATTTATTAGAGACGACTAGTTTCGGTTGCTATACCATCTTCAGGTCTAGTTTCTTCAGACCTGAAGATGGTATAGCAACCGAAACTAGTCGTCTCTAATAAATATTTTTGTGAAACTTACACCGAGTGTTTTTATTTTATGTATCTATCAAAGCTGGTGGCCAGCCGAAGGCACTTATTTTGGTGGCGTTGCAAGGGTAGTGTGGTGGTGAGCGGTGCGTTACACCAGACTGGGGCTGCGTAGGTGATGATTGGGCGAATGATTGCGGTGTAAATGAGAAGTTTGTTTTTGATGAGTAGAGGATAAAGTTTGGACAGGACGGCGTGCGCTTTCATTAATGCATGTTTAATGTATTGGCCGTGTTTTAGCGTTCTGTGTGGATGTATTCCTAAATATTTAACTGTGTTAATGGGTGTGATTTTTTGAGAGTGTATTTTTAGTGGTGTGCGAATTGTGTTGTCTGTGAATTTCCGTGTGAAGACTATGGTTTCGGTTTTGGCTGTGTTTATGTTAATTTTCCACTTTTGCCAGTATTGTTCTAAGATGTTTATGTGTATTTGTGTTTGTTTAGTGGCTTTTTGCGCGTTAAAAGTGTGAGTGTATATAGCGGTGTCGTCTGCGTATTGTGCTATGCGTGTGTTCGGGAAGGTGGGGATGTCACTGATGTATAGGTTAAAGAGTTTGGGACCAAGGACGCTGCCTTGGGGTATTCCTGCTACAACGGGTTTAGGGGTTGATTGTGTGGAATTGACTTTGGTAGAGAAGGATCGATTTGAGAGGTAAGAGAAAATTAGTTTGGTTAATGTAGGAGGGAATTGGAAGGATATGAGTTGGCCTTGAGCCCTACTGTCCAGACCGTATCGAAGGCTTTTTCTATGTCCAGTAGGGTCATGACCGTGACTATATTTGTTGAATTGAGTCGCGATATCGGTTGCTATTCTGCACACCTGGTGTACCGTGCAATGTCTGGCTCGAAAGCCAAACTGGTGGTCAGGTATGAGATGTAGTCCTGTGTCGATATCGTCGACTCGCGAAAGGATGATTTTTTCGGTGAGCTTTGAGAGGGTATATAAGAGGCTGATGGGGCGGTAGCTCGTAGGTATGTGGGGATCTTTGTTCGGTTTTAGGATTGGATGGACTGTAGCAGTTTTGCAGGCAGCTGGGAAGTGGTGCAGTTTTATGATGGCGTTAATTATGTAATGGAGTTGGATAATGGATTTCCTAGACAGGTTTTTAAGGATAAGGTTTTCTATTAGGTCTGGGCCAGGAGTTTTTCGGTTGGGTACGTTTGAAAAAAATATATTTTGTAAAGAAAAAGTAAATAAATATTGTGATCAAAGATTGGCGTTAATTGCTTCATTAGTTTCCACAAAAAAAATTCGCAAAGATCATGCATTTTTCGCTCGTTGAATCCAAAATGAACCCTTAAAGTCACCGATCACTAGTGTTTTTTTTTGTGCAGTAGTGTTGAGAGGTCTGCGCATGTGATGTTGTTTAGTGGCTTGTTGTAGGCAGCGTAGATTATTGTGTTGTCTTCGAGTGTTATGTTGAGAGTTTCCAGTGTGGTTTGTGTGTGGTGTATTGTGTTCAACTAGAATTGCAACGCCTCTTGCGGGGGTCGTACCCTGGTGTGGTCGATCAGCTCTGTAGATTGTGTAATTGTGTATCTTATATTTGTGTGTGTTATTGAGTTTAGTTTCATTAAGTAAGCAAATATGTATGTTGTCTGTTTGTAGAAAGTGTGTAAGTTCACCTATCTTACCCATAACTCCGTTGGCGTTCCATGAACAGATGTTTAGTGTTGTTTTGTGTTTAAATGTTGTACGTGTGAACATTTTGCGCGAATGATAAAAATATTGTGAAGTGTTCGTTAGGTGATTTTGATTTTGCTAGTGCTTTGTTGAGGTCTTTTATGGCTGTTTAGTTTAGCCATCTCTGCGAACAATTCTGTTATGTCGTTCATGGATTGTTGTTGTGGTTGTTGTTGATGGTGTTGTTGTTGTTGATGTTGTTGATGATGTTGTTGTTGTGGTTGTTGTTGTTGTTTTTGATGTTGTTGTTGTTGTTGTTTGAGGGGCGGTGCGTAATTTGTTTCGGGGTTGCGAGCGCTGGGAAATCTTGTTGCAGAGACTAGTATTTTTGATCGATGACCTGACTTTAACAATTCTTAAAAACAAAAATGCATCGGGTGGGCTCGAACCAACGACCCACAGAGCCGTAGTCGGCTAAGCTGTCGCGCCTTTACGGCTTATTTGTAATATAACATACATCTTAACATATAATTAACGAGGGGTTTTAACATAGGAAAAACATACTTCGTTACAATATATATATATATATATATATATATATATATATATATATATATATATATATATATATATATAAATATATATATATATATTTATTTTTATTATTATAGCGGATCGACTACTAAGGTCATTACCGCTTATATAGATGATCGTTTAATATGATGTTTAATGTACAGTGTGCAGGAACTAACATACAATAAAGCTCTGTCGTGATATTACTAAAATGAGAATTTTAGCTAAATTAGAACGTCAAAAAAATATATTATGCATTCACAAATGTGAAGCATACTCTGCACTGCTCATATGTGCAGAAACCAGTCGAGAACTGCCTAAAACCACAGCCCCGACAGTAATAAGGTTCGAGAGAAAAGAAAAATAAAAACAATGACAATAATGAAATGTTAACTGTCGAGAACGAAAAGAAAATAACGTTTTAGATTGGATGCAACTTATCAATTGCACGTAGAAACGTTAGCAGTTTACTTATGTGCATCGCATCATTGCGTAAATAGCTCGCCAAGGGACCCTCAATACCAGCATTGCAACGGTGCAAATTGTAACTAGGACAGTGCTCGAAGATATGATCGAGAGTGAGTCTAGTGTTACAAGTGGAGCAGAGCGGTGGTTGTTCTTCAAGTAACAGGAACAAGTGTGTGAGACAAGTGTGCCCTAGTCTCAGACGTGAGACAGCAACTTGCTCGCACCTTGTTAGGCGGAGCGGTGATAAGCACCACTCCACTGACACCTTTACACGTCGCAATTTGCTAGTGGAATTATTCCACTCCTCTTCCCATGTCTTAAGACAATGTACAGACACAGATATCAACACATCATCGGCGCGCAATGGATGACGAACTAGATAGTCGCTGTAGGCTGCCCCAAGAGCAGCCTGGTCGGCACAGAGATTGCCGGATATCTCAACATGACTGGGTATCCGCATAAGTACGACATCTCTTTCTAGCTACCGCAATTTATCGATTTCCCTACGTATGTCCACTACAGTAGGATCTAATGAAAACCTGCAACTGATACCCAAGATGGCACTCAGCGAATCACTGCACATGAGAAGGTGACGTCGCTGATCGATAGATCGACGGGAGTGTCGAAGAGAGTAGAGGATCCCATATAACTCTGCGGTATACAACGAGCATATGGGTGACAGTGTGAACGAGTGGTATACGCCGTCAGTCAGGAAAGCACAGCCAGTTCCAGAGTCTGTCTTGCAGCCATCGGTATATGTGTGTTGCAAATCTGTGTACTGTTGCTGCTGAATAAAGAATTCGACTAGGTATATGGCATGAGGAGTGGAAGCTTTTGTCTTACTGGTCAGCGCAAGATTTGTTGATAAGCCTCTAGATGCACATAGAGGTACTCCGGAATATATCCGTGGTAATACATGCCCTTGGTTGTTGAGGATGGTATTCTACAGTCTTGGGAGTTTTAATGCGAGTGGGTATAGGGAAGTCGCACTATTTCTATACAAACGGTCTAACTCTGCATTACGGAAAAAGATGGTATAGTTCAGGTGCTGCGTGAGCGTTTGAATTTTGCACACGTACCTCAAACCAAGTTCCATGTACTTTATGTGAAGTGGCTTCACAGTGAAGGCTTGGAATTGGCGTATTCCTAAACGCACCGGTGACAGTTCGAATACCAGTATTGTGTACACTGTCTAGCTTCTTCAAGTGATGGGAACTAGCTGTATACACAATGATGGCACCGTAGTCTATCCTGGACAGAACCAGACTGGTGTACAGGCGCAGCAAAGAGTCCCTTTCGGCTCCCCATTTTGTGGAGGCAATACATTTGATTGCATTCAATGTCATTCTGCACTGCGCAGAAACAGTGTTGATGTGTTTCAACAGTAAGAAACGTTTGTCGAAAATTAAACCAAGAAACTTCATCTCATCTACAATCCGCACTGGTCTGTTGTAAAGCGTCACAACAGGACAGTTGTGTGCTTTGTGTAGTCGACAAAAATCGATAGCACATGTCTTTTCCGTAGAGAAACGAAAACCACGGTCGGATGCGGCCAGAGCAACAATGTCTACAGCCTGCTGTAATCTCTCCTGACAGAGAGTGAGAGATTGAGACGAAGTGAAGAGGGTGAGGTCGTCGACATAGAGACAATAATCAACGGTATTGGGGATGATAGAAACGATGTCATTGATTGCAATCAAGAATAAAGTTACACTTATGGAAGAGCCTTGAAGAATACCGTTTTGCAACGGTCGTGTAGAAGAGAGAGTTTCTCCAACTCGGACCCTAAATGAACGGCGACAAAGAAAGTTTTCTATGAATTGAAGCAGATGGCCCCGTAAACCCCAACTGTGTAATTTTCGTAGTATTCCATATCTCCAGGTCATGTCGAACGCTTTCTCTAGATAAAAAAACACAGCAACCAGATGGTTGCGTTTTAAGATACTAGACTGAATGGCATTTGTCAAATACACATGAAGGTCAGTGGTGGAATGGTGCTGACGAGATCCAGATTGATATTTGTTGATGAGATTGCGAGATTCTAGAAACCAGCTGAGCCGGGAATTGATCATACGTTCATATATCTTTGACAGATGGCACGTCAAAGATATAGGACGATAACTAGAAGCATGAGACACTTTTTTTCCCTTTTTGAGAATCGGTACAATTATTGCTTTACGCCAGACGTCTGGATAGATATTTTCAACCCAAAGATGGTTAATAAATTCCACTATTCTTTGCTTGAAATGGTCGGGTAGATGTCGAAGCATTGCGTAATCAATGTCGTCATGTCCGACAGAAGTGTTTGCAATACGACTGAGTGCAAATCCAAATTCGTCGAAAGAAAAACTAGAATTGTAAAACTCAGTGTTATCCGAGTCAAAGTCCAGTGGAACCTCCTCAGCCGCTTTTACGCGCAAAAAATGAAGCGAATAATTGTCCGAATTGCTAACAGCCTCAAACTGGTCAGCTAAAATCTCACAAATCTCATCTCTAGTAGTGTGTACTTGGTCATTGACCTGGAGCATTGGAATATGGGAACTTTTCTTGCAGCCGTTCATATATCTGATTTTCTTCCAAAGTGTAGTTTGGTCGGAATCAGTACCGATTGAAGGAACGAAACCGCGCCAAGACTCAGTTTTAGACATAAGAATTGTGCGTCTGGCTTGCGCACGTGCTTTCTTGAAAGCGATTTGGTGTGCAAGTGTCGGATTTCTCCGGTACATTTTTAGCGCGCGCTTTTTTGCACGAATATCGGCTGATCTCTTCCTGGCTCGACCAGAAGATTTCGGTATAGAAACCGAAGCGGAAAACAGAATACAATCAGAAAGATGTTGTAGTTCTACAAGTAAATCTGGTGACGGATCAGGTAGCTTTAGGTTGTTCCTAAATGCATTCCAATCCGCCAGATCAAACAACCATCTTCTTGTTGATGTTTGAGCATCAGAAACAGCATTAGAAAGAAACGACACAAGAATGGGAAAATGGTCACAGAAATGGTCATCGTCAACTACCTGCCACTGAAGATGTGCAGCTAAAGAAGATGTAGAGAAAGATAAGTCGATTGCCGAAAAACTTCTTGATCTCATGTTTATGTGCGTGGCTGAGCCAGTATTGAGAAGGGTGACATCATTGTTATCCAAGAAGCTTTCGACAATTCGACTACGGGCATCTGTGCTTACAGAACCCCAGAGTATATTGTGCGCATTAAAGTCACCGATAAGAATGAAAGGAGTCGGTAGTTGGCGTGATAAATCCTCGAGGTCATATAAACTCCAGTTGCCATCCAGAAAGTAGACGTTGCAGATTGTTAATTTACGGGGTGAAAATACCTGGCCTGTAGCCTTGTTCAACAACTGCACAAAACTAAGATCAGACCCAACTAATAAATACCAAATGAAACTAAAACAAACCATCAAAAATTCACCACTTATAATAGACAAAAACAAAATATACTTACAAACTAATATGAACCCTCAAGCACCAATACTTAAAGCATTACCAAAAATACATAAACCAGAAATACCAATACGACCACTCATAAACTTCAAAACAGCACCAACATACAAAATATCCAAAACTATGGCCAATGTATTAAAATCCAACTTAAACCTCAAAAATAAATACACCATCAAGAACAACATCGAATTAATAACAGAAACACAACAAATAAAAATAACACCTTCAACACAGATTATATCGTTTGATATAACTAACTTATACACCAACGTTCCAATCAAGGACACTCTAATCGTAATAGAATTCAAACATCACAAAAATGGTTACGAAGAAGTATACATAAAACAAACTATCGATATTCTAAAAACAATATTAAACCAAAATTATTTTAAATTCAATAACCAATACTACCAACAAAACGACGGCCTAGCCATGAGAAGTCCTTTATCAGGCATATTATCCGAAATATTCTTACAGAACATGGAGGATGAAATAATGCACAGCATAAAAAACAAATTTAAAATCAAAAAATGGATAAGATACGTTGATGATATCTTATGCATTACAGAACATATTAATATAAACGACATATTGTCACACATCAACAACATACACCCTAAAATAAAATTTACACTAGAAGAAGAAACTAATAACAGAATAAATTACCTGGACATAACCATAATAAAATCTAATAACTGATTAACTTACAACATATACCGAAAACCCACCCAAACCGACAATATAATCCACGCGCAATCCGAACACCCTAAACAACACAAATTGGCAGCCTTAAGAAGCTTAATATACCGACTAGAAACCATTCCGCTGAACAAAGAATACTATAAAGAAGAACTTAATACCATTTATCAAATAGCAACTAACAATGGTTATCACCGAAACACAGTCAATAAAATACACAAAAACATAAAAAACAAACAAAAACAACCACATAAACCCAAAAATAAAGACGAAAATAGAATTTGGACCACCTTTACTTACATAGGTAAACAAACACATTATCTAACCAAATTATTTAAAAACCAAAACATAAAAATCGCCTATAAAACAACCAATAATTTGAAAAACCAACTAAAGTCAAATATTGAAAACAAAAACATATACGACCAAAGCGGAATCTATAAACTTAAATGCCAAATATGCAACCAAAAATACATAGGACAAACAGGAAGAAAATTTAAAGACCGATACAAGGAGCACATAAACTCCTTTAAAAACCTTAAAACCGACTCCAACTACGCAACTCATCTATTTAAAAACAATCACAAAGGAGGAAATATAGAAGAAATAATGTCAATCACCAAACAACTTAATAAAAGCAATAGACTTAACATAATAGAAAATTTTGAAATATACAAAGAAAAATTAAATACATCATCATTAATATTCAAACCAACAGCGCATCAGACTCCCTATTCAAGGCCATTACACAAATTCCCGGAAATAAGCATTAACCACCACTATATAAACTCACACAACCCAACATAAACTCGTCATTCGATAATGACTTAACAGTCGAAACGCGTCGTGACCTAATATAAAATTGAAGCCATAAGTGAAATTAAAATCAAAAGAATATATATATATATATATATATATATATATATATATATATATATATATATATATATATATAACCTAGACGCTTCCGACGGAGAACGATAAGACAGGCTTCTCAAATATGAATAAAAACGAACAGACACTACAAACACAAAATGACCAAAACCTAAAATTAAGCAGAGAAATGATTGACAAATTTAATGAACAAATAAAGAACATTGAAAATAATGAAAATAAATTACAAACGCAAATAGGAGAGATTTTATACTTTGACTGGCAAGGCAGAATTGACACTGAAAATGAATTTCAAAAATTAATATTCTTTTTACAAAACATGAACGACTTATGCAAACAAATCTAAGTTAGCCTAACATTCTGTAGCCTAAGAAAATTACACACCAGCATGATAAGTCCTAATACCCTACAACAAATAACACAAAATAGAGATATTTGGCTTTTCAATGAAATTATTGAAACATATTGTAGAAATGATAGAGATCAAATACAGTTCATAATAAATATTCCTATTTACACTTTAAATACTTATCCATTACACCAATTTACCCCTATTCCCGTCTACAAAAATGATTCTAGCCCAATCAAATCAGGGTATCACCTCGGAATGAAACGGAATAGGCTGAAATTTTGTAAAAACCTTTATTTTAGCATTCTAAATGTTGTCTCAAAGGTCTCATAAGGTCACGTGTGAGCGTCCTTAGATACTGAAGGTCAAAGATCGCGAAAATCAGTTTTTTGGAAATATCTCGTTTCTTTTGCTCAAATCGTATTTATATTTACTATAAAAGTTGTAAAGTATAACATACTCAACAAATTTTGTCAAAAATAAGTTTTTATACGCTTAATCGAAGATAGAGCGCGATGAGTGCGGAGCGCTCAGCTATACATGCCCTAGCGCAAGGATAATCGCGAACCCCAGTTCATAGTACTGTTTTTTAACGAAATTATACATTAAATATCAGATAATTAACTATATAATACATTTTATTTTTAAATATTACTTATACTTCAAATAGTCATTTAATGTTACTTACGTTTTTCATATAAATAATAACGTAATTAAGCGAATTATTTTAAATATATGTTAATTATAATATCATTAAGAAAAATTGCATTTTAAGTAGGAAAGAAATTAAGAAAATGCTTTTTAATAATATTTTTGCTTAGCAATAATATATAATTAAATTAAAGATAGAGAAGATTTTTTTTAACTTTAGTTATAATCAGTTAGTCAGTATGGGAGTTAGTTTTCGTCTTATCGTCTTCTTCTTCTTCCGGTCGCTCAACAAATTCAGAGTCATTATTATCATCCTCCTCGTTATCAATGACATCAATCTGCAAACCTTCAAAAACGTCAGGGTCATATGCAATTTCTTCATCGAGATCATGTTGATACGATGAAGCGTTGAAACATTGTAACGAGTTTCGCGAGCGAGAAGCCGACAGAACGAGATGCTCGACTAGCTCTCCGACCGGAGTCGGGCGTGAGGATAACAGCTGCAGCAGCCAGGTGAATTAAATTCGAAATTCGTAACAATAATAATTTATTATACCAAAAAAAGGATAGCACTTAACTGGGCTTTTGACGCCAATACACGTAAAATACTAAGAATCAAAGTTATAAAGAAAATAAGCTAAATAAGATATAAAAGGCAAAGTTAGAAGATCGTGGCTATACTCAACAATCGTACAGACGTGAGTTATGAGGCTTCGCCGGCTAGTAGCTCCAGGGTATTTATATAAGGGCGCCAGCCTGGTATTCCCGGACGTCCCACAGGCGGCGGAGAGCTGTTGGTGGCTGCGCTCAACACTGGTGCTGTCTGGTGCTTCGGGTTCTGCAGTTACCAATTGGTGGTTTTGGTAACAATATCCATCCGTACGGTCCCCGTACCGAGATTATGACCTTACGTACGTTATTTAAGTAATAATGTCGGAAACAATTGCCTTAAACACAGGTGGATAGTGTTGTACGAGATAGAGATGAACGGGAATTTATAGCCACGGTATTAACGAATTTAACATAAAATAAACTAACGATAACTAGTATATGAGAATGCTTGAATACTGAACTGTTACGTTACAAAAAAAAGGAATAATTGAGTCTACAATTAAATTGACAACAATTACAAGAGGGTGAAGTGATAAACATAGTTATATGGTAAATTGCAAAATTGAGGACCAGTGAATAAATACTAATACGGTTCTGAATAGGCCAGATAACTCAAAAATGGGGAGTTGAATAGATAACGCAGAATAACTGTTGATAAACTAACAAAATTGATGGGCACGTGTGCCAAAAGAAATAACCCCGTTACCACGTGGTAAGTTGGGTTCGGCTAACCAAAGATCAATATGACAAAATAAGTAATCAATTATACTTATCTCAAGTCGTTGCTTCTGTCGGAGACTCAGCTACGGAATTTTGCAGCCCCAACCCTATCCCTGGGGTTCTAAATCATTGCCTAACCATGTTTGAATTTGGTAGTAGGCACGATTGATATAATGGTGAACTGCTGCACTCGTTGGTGGAAGAGTTGATAACTGTACAGGCTTATTCAATTTTGTTGACTTAATGAACTGTATGTAGCGAGGATAATCGATATTGTCCTCAGATTTTGGAGCATTATTAAGGGGGTAGTCCTCTAAATATGACTGAAAACTTTGAGTAAATTCATTCATTAATAACACAAAAAGCTTTCGGGCACAATTTTTATTTACGCCATCAGTCCCTTCCCGGGACCGCTGCACCAGGTGAAACCACACCTTGTCCTCGAAACGCCCATATTGGGTGTGCGGCCTGGGGTCTTCTGATTTGTCGTGCAACAAAATAAATGCTTTTAAGTTATTGTCAATTAGTAAATCTAGTCCCCTACGTAGGAGAATTTTAAAAAACCAAAAAGAAACATAATGGCGACTTGTTAAAAAAAATTGATTTTTCACCCTAAAAATCAGCATAAAAACGTGCACCGAGCACAGACTCTTCAAGGGAGCAAAAACGGCTACGTAGGGGACTAAAAAATTCAATTGGGAATGCAAAACGCAAAATTCGATCAAAATCGTATGTGCCGTTAAAAAGTTATGCTGCCCACCGATTTTAAAAACACTGTTTCGAGAAAATCGCGTTTGAAGTTTCCGGTAACATACTTTGCAGCTTAGTTCAACAAACCTCTAGTCAGCGATACCTCCACCATCTTTTTTGCTGCCATGGACGACCGGCGGGCGTCTCCGAATGGCCAATCCGTAATAAATGGATAATTCGTCAATCAATTTACCAGTAAGTTTTCCCTTACCGCTCAGTCCTTTTGTTTTCTTTACCAGTTGTCGAAGTCGGCTGCCCATCCGCTTTTGTACATGATCGATACACTCTTTCTTCTTCACAATGAAGTCCTCGTACGGATCCACCTCAATAATCCCCTTGAACGTTTTGCTGTCCCCATCACCGATGTATTGGCCATATTTTACTCCGTGCAAATAGACCGAACGCTGGAACATTTCGACGACAGCATCCACCTCCATTTTGCCTGACGAACCTTCGTGATTACGTTGACAAGTGCTTTCATGTGTTGTGTACCATTCGTCGAATTCCATCGTTTCTTCCTTGCCTTTCCACAGTTCGCACGCCTTACACAGTTTCGATTACACTTCCAGGTCCACTACTTTCCCCGTCATCCAGCCGATAAGAGAAGTTACGCCCAACAGAGACGAAAACCCTCTCTTTTTCCACGTCCCATCGCCGGAAACCGTCAACCCGCTGAATCCTTGTTCACATTGGGACAAATCCATTTCCTGCGCAGCTGCCGTCTTCATGGACGAATCTCGTGCGGCTGTTGAGGCGATGACCATAGCGTCGACGATCTTGTAGTACGCCGATCTTACAACCGGACTGGGCAGACACATAAAGGCGTAAAACTTCAATAGGTCGTTGTATCCTATTCCCAGAAGTCGTAAGCAAAAAATTATGCGGTGGTTGATTTCGAATGCCAGTTTTCGGGCTGGAATCGATGTACTGGGGCTCACAAGTCTGGCAACAAACAGCAATTTTGAAGCCAAGACCACGCATTGATGTTTCCTTGAAGCGTACACTTGAACCGCACTTTTTACAAACAACCAGGGCTGCAAGGGCAGTGAAAACAGTCATGAATTCGATCATCCGATAACTGAAACTTGGATCCACGTTGACATGATTCTTCTCCGTCAATCGAAGTTTTTTCGCCGACGTCGAAACACCATCCATGTCGCCTGCCATCGAATACCGATTCTGTGGATGGCGTTTTCTCGCGGAAGAACTTGATGCACGAGAGCTATTGTCTCTTTCACCTTTTTCGCGATTCCTGAGCCGTGTGAAAGGCATTTTTACGGCACGCACGACAAGCAATCACAATTACACAACCAAACTACCCCGGCCTGTACGTAAGCGTGTGTTGTTTTGAATGACCACTATAGACTGTTCAATCAACTGTATACGATCCCAGTGCCACATCCGATGCTAGCAACAGCATCCTGAACTAAAAATCCCGCAAGTTCTTTTGGAAACTGAGGTTCCATTCGAGCGCGCTCGAAACCGCGCGTAGCGCGCAAGTGCACATCTTTGCATATCGCCTTATAACTGACGAACGAAGTTTCCGGCGAGGATGAGATAAAGCCTTTATTGAAATATACATACCAAAGAACATTTTAAGCGAAAAAAAAATCGTTAAAAAAAATTATTTAGAGGCCTACCTACCCCCTTAACTGCCAAAATAATGCGTGTTTCAATTTCAAATAATATTTGCACAGGCCTGTTTTCTTGTTGAAATACTTGAACCAGTGGATCCAAATTGGGTAGTTTCTCTAACGTTTTGATGTCACAGCCAAGTAATATTAAATTACTATTTGATGTATAAATTATATTTATTAATTTAATGTATTATATAGTTAATTAACTGATAATTAAGTTAAGAAACCGTACTATGAACTGAGATTCTTGATTGAGCTTGTCCTATGGCATGTACGGCTGAGCGCTCCGCCTCATCGAGCTCTATCTTAAAAACGGTTAAGCGTATAAAAACTTATTTAAGACAAAATTTGTAGAGAATCTTATACTGTACTACTTTTATAGTAGATGTAAACACGATTTGAGCAAAGGAAGCGAGATATTTAAAAATAAGATGGAACCGATTTTTTCAAGGTCAGTCCATTTTTAATATCAAACCAAATGTACGGTCTCGTTGGTGATGTACAGTCACTAAAAAAAATCAAGGTGGGTTTGTTAGTAGAAACTAAATCTGCGAAACAAGCAGCTCGGCTTCTACAAATTACCAGGTTCTCTTATTTTCCTGTGGACATTTCCTCACATTCCACCCTTAATACGGTTAAGGGTGTAATCACTTGCCGTGATTTGATGAACTGCACTACCGATGAACTTTGTACCGAATTCAAATCTCAAGGTGTTTCTTGGATAACAATGATGTCACTATTCTCAATACTGGCTCTGCCACGCACATAATCCTGAGATCAAGAATCTCTTCGGTAATCGATTTATCTCTTTCCACTTCCTCTCTAGCTGCCCATCTTCAGTAGCAGGTAGTGGACGATGCCCATTACAGCGACCGCTTTCCCATTCTTGTGACATTATCATCATCCACTTTTGTTTCTGATGCTCAAACATCAACAAGCAGATGGATATTCGAACGGGCGGACTGGCAAGCATTTAGAAGCGCCCTTAAACTTCCTGATCCGTCGCCAGATTTACAACCCGGGCTTCAACACCTATCCGAACGTATTCTGTTTTCTGCTTCGTGTTCTATACCGAAGTCAGCTGGTCGTCCCAGAAAGAAGACAGTTCCTTGGTGGAATGAGAATGTTGCAACCGCTATTCGTTCGTAAAAGCGCGCTTTGAAAGCGTATAGCAGAAATCCAACTCTTTCGAATCAAATCGTTTTCAAAAACATGCGTGCTCAAGCGAGACGTACAATTCTTCGTTCTTAAACTTATTTGGGGCGTGCCTTTGTGTCTTCGATTGGCACTGATTTCGACCAAACTATGGAAGAAAATCAGATACATGAACGGCCACAAGAAAAGTACTCATATTCCAATGCTCCAGGTCAATGGCCAAATACACATTATTGGGGATGAGATTTGTGAGATTTTAGCAAATCAGTTTGAGGCAGTTAGCAATTCGGACAATTATTCACTTCATTTATTGCGCTGAAAACCGTCTGAGGAGGTTCCACTAGACTTTGGCTCTAATAATACTGAGTTATACAGAGTGATCCAAACTGATTGACGGTGCCGCCTCGTTTTGATTTTTTGTTTGCCGCATCATTGTGATGGTGAATTAAGACTGACAGGCGTGCAGTGAATTTATAAAAGGGGTAAATTTGAATCTATTCGGGATACTTTAGAAACAATTTAATTAAAATAGTAAAATGACGCATATTTTCATTTATTACAATAAATGTTCAAAATGCCCTCCACCACTTTCAATACATTTATTCACTCTTCTTTTAACACTTTCGAAAACATTTATTAATTGCTTTGGCGTAATTTCCTCTATAGCATTGCGAATATTTTCTTGCAGTTCCAGAAGAGTATGAAGCCGATTAGAAAATATTTTATTTTTCAAATAACCAAATAAATGAAAATCTAATGGTGTTAAATCTGGCGAACATGGTGGCCATCTGTTTCTACTGATTATCCGATTGTCTAAAAATTCACGTACATAGTTTAATGTGGCGTTTGCTGTATGGGCTTGCTGGAAGTACCCGTTTGTCAGCTCATCGTCGTGTAATTTATTAAAAAAATAGTCCAAAATAATTCGCCGGTACCGTTCCGCATTAATAGTTTCATTAAAAAATATTGGTCCGATAGTCCTTCTTCTCGACATAGCTACCCACACACCAACTTTTTGTGGACGTAGACTGGTCTCTGTGAATGTGTGCGGATTTTCTGTAGACCATGTACGATAATTTTGTGAATTAATGTATCCAGATAAATGAAACCATGCCTCATCGGTAGAAAATGTTAGATCTAACACATTATCATCAACTTAATTTTCGTGAAACCACTGACAATAGTCTAATCATTTTCCGTTATCCAATGGCAACAATTCTTGAACAACACTAACTTTGTAGGGACGCATATGTAACTTTCTTGTTGCTCGTTGACATGTTCCGTATGACAAACCTGTCTGTCTTGATAAAGATCTTAAGGATTTATTCGGACTTGTTACAAAACGTTCCCGTACATCATTTAATGTCATTTGTGTAACAACAGTGTGTCTCCCAGTTGATTTGCCTTTACATACGCTTCCAGAGTTCCGAAATCGTCAACTACCCTACGAATATGACGCGTGAAAACATCGTAATCAATGTCCTCAAAATTAGCATGGTTCTGCAGAAATTGTTCGCGACACTGTTCTAGGGAATATGCCCAATCATTTCCATTCGGCATTCCTGTACGGAAATATGCTTCCAAAAGAAATTTGTCATGCTTTTCTGTAAACATATTCTTCTTTGAACTAAACGAGCAATAATAAAATATGACAACGCCACTGCTTTATTCAAATATCATTAATTATGTAAACAAAACCTGCGTTTCCGTGGCAATTGATACTAACTTTATTCTGTGGAAGATAATTTTGATAATAATATGAACTTTTTCAAGTCACGTGACGGTCAATCAATTTGGATCACTCTGTACAATTCAAGTTTTTCAATCGAGAAATTTGAATTTGCACTCAGCCGCACTGGCAATACTTCTGTCGGGTATGATGAGATTGCTAAAGCAATGTTGCGACATCTACCCGACCGTTTCAAGATAAGACTGGTGGAGTTTCTTAATCACCTTTGGGTCCAGAATGTTTATCCAGACGCCTGGCGTGAAGCCGTAACTTAACCGATCCTCAAGAAGGGCAAAGATGTTTCCTCCACATCTAATTACCGCCCTATATCTTTGACATGCCATCTGTCTAAAATATATGTGCGCATGGTCAATTTCCGACTCAGCTGGTTTCTGGGTTCCCACAATCTCAATAATAATCATCAATGTGGCTCTCGTCAGCACCACTCTACTACTGACCTATATGTATACCTGAAAAACGCCATTCAATCTAGCATCTTAAAATGCAACCATTTGGCTGCAGTGTTTTTTGATCTAGAGAAAGCTTTCGACATGACCTGGAGATATGGAATTTTACGAAAACTGCACATCTGGGATTTAAGAAGTAACCTGCCTCAATTTGTGGAAAACTTTTTTTTTGCGCCGTGTTGCGTCCATGTTGGAGAAACTCTCTCTTCTTGGCGAACATTGCAAAACGGAATCCCCCAGGGCTCTTCCGTTACTGTAACTTTATTCTTGATAGCACTCAATGACATCGTTTCTTACATTCACAATTATGTTGATCACTGCCTTTATGTCGATGACCTAGCGATCTTCACGTCATCCCCTATCTCTCGCGCACTGTCTAGAGAGATTACAGCAGGCGGTTTATATAGTTTCTTTGGCTGCATCAGACAGTGGTTTTCGTTTTTCTACGGAGAAAACCTGTGCTATACACTTCTGTCGACTACGTTAAGCACACAACTGTCATGTTGTGACGCTTTACAGCAGACCTGTGCGTATCGTGGATGAGGTGAAGTTCCTAGTGTTATTTTCGACAGACGTCTCCTATGGCGTAAACAAATCGATAATGTTTCTGTGCAGTACCGAATGTCGTTGATTGCTATCAAGTGTATTGCCTCCCTAAAATGGGGAGCCGATAGGGACTCTCTGCTACGACTTTACGTTAGTCTGGTTCTTTCCAGGATAGACTTCTGTGCTATCATTGTGCACACTGCTAGTGCTCTTCACTTGAAGGAGCTAGAAAGCGTGCACAATGCTGGCATTCGAACAGTCACCGGTGCGTTCAGGACTACCCCAATTCCAAGCCTTCACTGTAAAGCCGGTGCACCGGCACTTCACATTAGGTACATGATACATGGTTTGAGGTACGTTTGCAAAGTTCTTTTGCTCCCGCAGCATATAAGCTATTTTATATATTTCAACTATCCAGTGTTGAATCGTCTCTCTATCCGCTTGCACTGAAACTACCAAGGTTATTAAATACCATCATTGACAACCAAGGTACTGTTCTATCGAGAATTTTCACCAAGTTCCTTCCATGGGCATCTCTATCTTTAACGACAAACCTAGAGCTTACCAACTTTCCAAAAGACTCCACTCCAAACTTCATATACTTGATTGAATTCTTCATTCTATTGCAACAGTACATAGACTATCAACACTTATATATTGATGGCTCCTAGACAGACTTCGGTACAGGCTGCGCTTTCGTTCACACTGTCACCCATATGCTCAATGTACACTGCAGAGCTATATGGTATTCTCTACTCTCTTCGACACTCCCGTCAAGCTGTCGATGAGCGACGTCACCTGCTCATCTGTACCGATTCCTTTAGTTCTCTCTTAGGCATCGGTAGCAGATTTTCCAAAGATCCAACCATTTTGGATATCCGCGAAAAAATCGATAAATTACAGGAGCTAGATAGAAATGTCGTACTAATGTGGATACCCGGAAATTCTGGGATACCCGGTAAAGACTGTGCCAACCGTGCTGCTCTTGGAGCAGCCAACGGCAACTACGATGCTCGTTATCCCTTGTGCGCTGATGATGTGTTGAGAACTATGGCTGTGCACTGTCAAAAGGTATGGGAGGAGGAGTGAAACTCTTCTACTAGTAAATTGCGATGTGTAAAGGTTACAGTGGAACGGTAGATATCACCGCTCCGCCATACAAGGGGTGAACAAGTTGCCATCTCACGTCTGAGACTTGGGCATACTTGTCTCACAGACTTGTGTCTGTAACTTGGAGAACAACCACCGCTCTGCCCCACTTGTAACACTAGGCTTACTATCGAACATTTGTTTGAGCAGTGTCCTAATTACAAATTGCATCGTCGCAATGCTGGTATTGAAAGAACTCCTAGGGTTAACTTTATTAAGAACGCTGCTAGCGTTAATAAAATACTTTCCTTCCCCCGTTCTTCTGACCAGTTGCAGAGAATCTGAAGTAGTTTTGATGTCTTAATTTCTTTCATATAGGTTAAATTTTTATTTAACATTTGATTCGTTTTAAAATAAGTGTTAATACGTTTTCTATATAGACACTCTTATATTTTATATATTCACAAAGGAATTCTATTCTCGGTGGGTTCCAGCACATTCCAACTGTGCTCATTCGGTTTGCAAAAAATTTCTCCTACAGTGCAATGTTGGTAAATTTTTATTTACATCCGCACGATGCAACAGTGCTACGCACTAATATATTTTCTTTTTTTTTCTGTCTCATACACTCCCCTATATATGTATGTATAAGCGGTAATGACCCTGGCAGTCGATTCGCTATAATTATATAAAAAAAAAGTAAAGAATAGTGTTGTATTTAATATTAAGCGAAATAAAAAAAATATATATATATATATATATATATATGTATATATATATCTATATATATATATATATATATATATATATATATATATATATATATATATATATATATATATATATATATATATATATATATATATATATATATATATATATATATATATATCTATATATATATATATATATATATATATATATATATATATATATATATATATTATATATATATATATATATATATATATATATATATATATATATATATAATAATAAAGTATACTGTTGTATTGTACGCAAGAATTAAGGGGGCATTCTCATTTGGAAAGCCGATAAATGGGTAAACTTTGGATTTTTTTGCGGGAAAAGTATAAGTCGTAGTAGAATGCGGTTTGGATAGTCAAAAAGATCGTTTATTTCTCCATACGCATGATTTTTTTTATTTACAAAAAATTACATAAACGGCGGCCACGGATGATTACAATTAATATTACATACCGAACATCCCTTCACTGCAAACACTGCTGAGCTTCTTGAAGTCATCAGAAACAAAATTCAATGCGGGCGCTTTGAAGTATATTAAATTGTCTGGAGGATGAACTACGTTGAAATTGGTCAACTTTTAACAAAATGGCGGCCATTTGAAAAAAAGTCTCATTTTCACCCTATTTTTTCAGTGTTTGAGCCGCTAATTAAAATATTAAAAATAACTCTTTTGCACTGAACGTAGTTCAAGATCCAATAAATTCGATGTAGTTTGTTGTCGATCAAGTCCCATTAAAACCGGTTGATCCGTTTGACCGGAATCGTGCATGAAGCGAAGAAAAAAGTGGTTTCGAGATAAACGCGTTTAAAGTCTTCGCAACGATATCGATGCTCAGGACTCCGGCGCATACAATACGCTGTACCGGCTAAACTATTGTCCGGATCGAATTGGCCTTTTGGCCACTTATTCTACACTTATATAGCTTTAATTTAACACAATAAAAAAAATTCGATTTTTTGAAATTTTTTAATGAGAATGAGGAGTAGAACAAATAATAATACAAAAACAAGATTTATTCACGACGAATTGACCCAGTTTTTCTTACCGAGTAATAAAATTTTACTCCTGCTGTCAGATGCAGCGACATACAGGATAAAAGACAAAAAGACATTCCAGTGATCAGGTTCCCCTATCGACTCCGGACCTTTTTGAACATCCTGGAAAATAATTAAAAAGAACATGCTGAATAAAAAAAAATAAAAACTTAAAATATACTGCAGTTGGGTTTAAATATATATTTTAAAAAATGTTCTTGTGGGCTCTTTTTCAGTTACCATCCAGCCCTGAGGAATGGTTAAGCATTGCTCACCAATTTGGAGAAATAAATCAGTTCTGGAGTTGCCTGGGGTCTTTAGATGGGAAACATGTAGCTATTAAAAAACCAGCACATTCTGGGTCTCTGTACTATAGCTATAAAGGGTTTTATAGTATAGTTTTACTAGCTCATGTGGATGCAAATAGGAAGTTTATAATGATTAATGTTGGAACTAACGGTAAAATATCAGATGGTGGTGTATTATTTTACTCAAAATTTGGCAATCTTCTACTAAACAATGCACTCAATTTACCAAAACCCGCTGTTCCGCCTAATACATCAAGAAAACATAATTTTGTATTTGTGGGTGACGAAGCTTTCGCACTGCGACCTGAGTTAATGAAGCCCTACTCTAATGCGAAACTTGATTCAGAACAAGAGGAATTTAATCGGAGGTTATCATCCGCTAGAGTATCTGTGGAGTATTGTTTTGGTATACTTGCCGCTAGATTTGGGGTATTCAATAAAGTCATATACCTGGAGCCCCAAATAGCCAGGATTATAACAATAGCATCTTGCTACTTACACAATTATTTAGCAGCAAGGGTTCTTGCTTACTTACAACGTGAGACCCAAACCGAAGAGCCTATTATCCACATAACACCATTGCAGTGCACCAGGTCCAAAAACAGCAACTAGTGCGCCAAGTCAGTGAGAGATATGCATAGTGATTATTTTAGTAATGAAGGCAAAACAATTTAATCCAACCATATTATAAAAATAATTACTAGGTTCTTCTTGTACCTTCTCATAAAATACTTACTAGGTTTTCTTGTACCTATTTTATAATGTTATAATAAATAATGTTTGCAATCTTACCTCTGATTCATTGTTATCTACAGGAACCTCGCTTTTATCCAGAAATTTCAGGGCATGGAACACCCACGAAGTTGGACCTCGCCACGACCACTTCGCCTTGATGAAATTATCTTCTTTACGTCTTTGCGGAAGTTTGTTCTTAGCGTGTTAATTTTTTTTCGCACTTCTGCCTATATATATATATATATATATATATATATATATATATATATATATATATATATATATATATATATATTATATATATATATATATATATATATATATATATATCTATATATATATATATATATATATATATATATATATATATATATATATATATTTATAATAAAGTATACTGTTGTATTGTACGCAAGAATTAAGTAGAACAAATAATAATACAATAACAAGATTTATTCACGACGAATTGATCCAGTTTTTCTTACCGGAGGCTGTACCGAGTAATAAAATTTTACTCCTGCTGTCAGATGCAGCGGCATACAGGATAAAAGCTACATGTAATATAAAAATTTTTTATCCGAATTTAATTCATTGCACGTGCTTGGCGCACTGACTTAATCATGTAGCTGAAACTATAAGATTGCAGTTCTTGTTAGTAAATAAATTAATAAAATGTGGCACACAAATATTTGTTAAAGCTCCTTTAAGGGTAGATATGTGTGGAAATAGCTTGCCAAAAACCCCACTACCCCCGGAACCAGTTCTAACAAGATGGGGCACATGGTTAGATGCCGCTATTTACTACACAAATACCTAAGACATTTTTAAAAAACTAGTAAATGAATTTCCAGCAACAGCTAGTAAAACAATTCAAGATTGTCAGGCCGTATTAAAAGAAGTAGAATTACAAAATAATTTGGCATTTATTAAAGCTAATTACAGATATGTAAGTGGTTCAATCAAATCTCTTGAAAAGCAGAATTTGCCTTTAGTAACTGCAGTGCGGATCATTAAAGATTTTAAAGATAACACGTATATTGTACCTGTACATATTGGTCAAATAATTAAAAATAAATTAAACGACGTTCTGCGTAAAAATGGATGATTCGACACGTTACAAAAGATTGCATTAATTTTAAATGGTGAACTTGTTCCTAATTTTATTACGGATCCCGCTATAAAGTCAAATTTGCACCAATTACTATTGTCGACATGGAAAGAAGTTTCGCAGCTTACAAGAATTTGCTAAGTGAAAGCAGACACAACTTTTCAATGGAACATTTAGAACAGCATTTAATAATCAGTTGTTTTCGGGATTAGTAGTTTTTGTTTTTTTTAAGAATTTTATTTAAAAATGTGTTTTTGATGAAAATAAAATGTTATTTTAGTAATTTTTCATGTTATATATGTTTTGTTTGAAAATGTATTTATGATGTAAATAAAACTTTATTAAGTTATTGTTATTATTTATAATAATTTTAGTGTTATTTTTCTAATTTGTATGCCTTTTTTATAATTCTAGGCCTTTTTGATGTTTTTTTTTTGTCTAATTTTTATGCCTTTTTAAGTGCCTTTGTCTGTTGATTTGGTACCTTTTATTCCGGTCTCTAGTTATTATTACCTGATATGTTTCGAATATCAGTAGTATATTGTGCAATGTAAACCAGTTGTCTAAGTCTGCGTAGAATAATGTTGTCGTTTTTTAGTTGATAGGCAAACGTTAGTGGTTTGTGGCAGTAAAATCGCAGAAATCACGGCCCTCCAGCATGTAATGAAAAAGTTTTAAGCGGCCCGCACACGGTCAATAGTATTGGCAATATACAAAATTATTGTCAATACTATTGATCGTGTGCGGTAGGTATTGAGGTTGCTATCGATATCATAACAGTATTGATGAAAATTTAAATTTTTTGATATTCGAGCATCAATACTCGAAAGTGGTGGGAATATTGACAATACTATTGATCAAATGCGGGGGTTATTCAATACTTTATTAAATACTCAGTTCAAATAAAAATTTGGTCGAGGTAGAACCTTCTCTCTTGAGTTTGACGAGCCTGCCCTTGTTGTGTAAAGTTGTGCAAAATACTTTTAATTATTATTACGCTATATATTTTGAAAAAAAAGGTTGAAGAAACAGAAGAAATTGGTGAAAATTCGGAATTTGGTGAATTAAATGATACGGATGCTGAATATCTCAAACAATTTATCGAGGTAATCGTTGTCAATATCACTGTGTGAAGTCTTCGAATGTATTTGTTAACACTTGGCATTTGAAGCAGTTGAAAGAGAAGACGGTTGTGGTCAGTGGATGCGTAGCTTAGGTTGTTAGAGCGATCGGCGCGAAACCGATGGTCGCGGGTTCGATCCCTGCCGTATCCGTTACTTTTTCAACTGCTTAAAATTATCTTAGCAAATTTATCGAGGTTTATGAGACGCTCCCTGAATTATAAAATGCACGGTTATCAGCGTATAAGAATAGAAACAGTTGCAAAAAAGTTGTACAAAAACTACTTCCTATCTACCAAAAATTGAAATCAAAAGCAAATGAGGCAGAAGTGCGAAAAAAAATTAACACGCTAAGAACAAACTTCCGCAAAGACGTAAAGAAGATAATTTCATCATGGCGAAGTGGTCGTGGCGAGGACGAAGTATATACACCAACTTCGTGGGTGTTCCATGCCCTGAAATTTCTGGATAAAAGCGAGGTTCCTGTAGATAACAATGAATCAGAGGTAAGATTGCAAACATTATTTATTATAACATTATAAAATAGGTACAAGAAAACCTAGTAAGTATTTTATGAGAAGGTACAAGAAGAACCTAGTAATTATTTTTATAATATGGTTGGATTAAATTGTTTTGCCTTCATTATTAAAATAATCACTATGCATATCTCTCACTGACTTGGCGCACTAATTGCTGTTTTTGGACCTGGTGCACTGCAATGGTGTTATGTGGATAATAGGCTCTTCGGTTTGGGTCTCACGTTGTAAGTAAGCAAGAACCCTTGCTGCTAAATAATTGTGTAAGTAGCAAGATGCTATTGTTATAATCCTGGCTATTTGGGGCTCCAGGTATATGACTTTATTGAATACCCCAAATCTAGCGGCAAGTATACCAAAACAATACTCCACAGATACTCTAGCGGATGATAACCTCCGATTAAATTCCTCTTGTTCTGAATCAAGTTTCGCATTAGAGTAGGGCTTCATTAACTCAGGTCGCAGTGCGAAAGCTTCGTCACCCACAAATACAAAATTATGTTTTCTTGATGTATTAGGCGGAACAGCGGGTTTTGGTAAATTGAGTGCATTGTTTAGTAGAAGATTGCCAAATTTTGAGTAAAATAATACACCACCATCTGATATTTTACCGTTAGTTCCAACATTAATCATTATAAACTTCCTATTTGCATCCACATGAGCTAGTAAAACTATACTATAAAACCCTTTATAGCTATAGTACAGAGACCCAGAATGTGCTGGTTTTTTAATAGCTACATGTTTCCCATCTAAAGACCCCAGGCAACTCCAGAACTGATTTATTTCTCCAAATTGGTGAGCAATGCTTAACCATTCCTCAGGGCTGGATGGTAACTGAAAAAGAGCCCACAAGAACATTTTTTAAAATATATTTAAACCCTACTGCAGTATATTTTAAGTTTTTATTTTTTTTTTATTCAGCATGTTCTTTTTAATTATTTTCCAGGATGTTCAAAAAGGTCCGGAGTCGATAGGGGAACCTGATCACTGGAAAGTCGTCTATTTCCTCAATAATATTACCACCATTTGTACCAAGGAAAAAAATTAAAAGCCCAATGACAAAGCAAAAGGAGTTACTGTCACTTGCCTGTGAATATCTTAAAAAACGAGAAGGTTCTGAAGATACTGATAATTTTGATTGTCTTGCTAAAGTGTGGACTAATAAACTTAGGGAACTGGAGAAAACTCAAATGCTACTTGCGAAAAGGGCAATTAATGACATTCTGTTTCAAGCAAGTATGAAAACATTAGAAATGCCTAATAGCTTGCAGTCCCATATGAGTTTATTGCCCTCATACTCTGCAACAAGCACCAATTCTGGATCAAAATACATGTTTTCACCAGGATCAAGCGGTAACTCCCAGATAACATCGCCACCGCCTCAGACTGCAGAATTTTATGAACAATCGGAACAAACAACTCCTTTATACCTATCCAATTATAATAGCCTTTAATTTAAATTTATATCACAACAAATGTCTTTTTGCATTTTTCTTTTGAAATCTACTTTAATAAATATTTCTTTTTTTTTAAATATACTTCCATTATACAGTACTTATGTAAAAAAAATATAAATATAAGTAATAATGGGTACACTTACTTTCATGTGATCCTTTTGAATGTAAATCAATGCTTCACAAGTCTGCATTACTACGTAACTTATTGTTCTTGGTCCCATCACTGCAGAAAATTTGAGATCCTCAAAGTTTCTACCGGTTGCTAAGTACCGTAGAGTAACTGCCAATTTATCTTCCATGCTGATGGCATTTCTCATATTTATGTCTTGGCGTCTTAAAAGAGGTTCTAGCATTTCTTTGAGGGTATGGAACGTGTGGACCTTCATTCGAAAATAATTACAATAGTCCGTGGAATCACTTAAAGAAATTTCTCTCACAAGGGGAAGCCACGTAGTGTGGGTCACCGATTTGGCTGAATTTTTGCCAGATGGTAACTAGGTGACGCAATAAAAATAATACAAATTTTGCCGTTTTGTGCACTTCTCAATAAAATTCGAGAAAATCGCGTTCAAAGTTTTCACATTTTGTTTTGTAGAAAAAAAATTGATACTTTACTGTGGCGTAGCGCACTGGATAGCGAGCTGGCGTACAGACGCACACAAATACACATAAACATCTTAGAACAATACTGGCAAAAGTGGCAAATTAACATAAACACAGCCAAAACCGAAACCATAGTCTTCACACGTAAATTCACAAACAACACAATTCACACACCACTAAAAATACACTCACAAAAATTCACACCCATGAACACAGTCAAATACTTAGGAATACATCCACACAGAACGCTAAAACACGGCCAATACATTAAACATGCATTAATGAAAGCGCACGCCGTCCTGTCCAAACTTTATCCTCTACTCATCAAAAACAAACTTCTCATTTACACCGCAATCATTCGCCCAATCATCACCTACGCAGCCCCAGTCTGGTGTAACGCACCGCTCACCACCACACTACCCTTGCAACGCCACCAAAATAAGTGCCTTCGGCTGGCCACCAGCTTTGATAGATACACCCGAATAACACAACTACACGAAGACATACCATACATTACAGATTACATACAAGAAACATCACAAAAATTTTACAAAAACACACAATATAATTCAAACACACTTATATAAAACATAACACTTACCCGCGACAACAACACTACATGTAAACTCAAACACAAGTTACCCTATCAAAACTTACCCATATTCCTAGAGGGGTTTCATGGGCAGAACACATAACACTAACACGCACAACTACACTGTACACTACGAACACACACGCACACTACACAACACAAAACAAAACATACTCTCATACACAAAACTGTACATCCATTACCAACAAATGTGTATATATATTTTTTATTAAGTTAAGTTAGCCTGTAAGTTTTAACAAAAATATTGTTTTCAATTATTTAAAATGGGATTTTTGGTACCTCCTTTCCCACTGAATGCAATCCCAACACGCAATTTAAAACAAAACTTTATAACAATTACAATAACTCAATGTTCAAGCGCACATTGCAATAACACACATACACAGATAAACACTCCCCATGTGAGTAGGAGCTCTGACAAAACCAACCATGTTGTCCACACATAAATATGGAAATATTATTGTATATAAAGATTAAAACTAATAAAGAGAATTGAAAATGAATAAATGGCGTACAGACCCAGTGGTCGGGAGTTCTACGCCGTACTCCGCCGGCTTTTTTCTCTGTATGACTTTTTTTTTTATTGTATATAAAATATAAAATGATTGACTATTGCAGCATTCACTTGGATGGTAATTATTATTTTAAAATGTAGGTATTGCCAGCAAGTGGCGTTTTACTTTGTATTGCTTTGATTATTATAATTTTTAAATTTAATAATTAAATTTAACATATATTCTATTATATAAAATTTACAAATTCTTTAATAAATAATATAAAATTTAACAAAATTTATATTTTATTTGCAATAAAAAAATCAAAAAACAATTTTATACAGCAGAAAAAAAACGACGGAGTACGGGCTAGAACTTCTGACAATTGTGTCTGTACGCCAGCTTGCTATCCACTGCGCTACGCCACCTCACATTTAAAAATCAATTTTTTTTCTACAAAACGAGATGTGAAAACTTTGAACGCGATTTTCTCGAATTTTCTTGAGAAGTGCACAAAACGGCAAAAATTGTATTATTTTTAATGCGTCACCTACCATCTGGCAAATTTCAGCCAAATCGGTGACCCACACTACGTGGCTTCCCCTTGTCAGTAATGTTACATGAGAATAATGTTCGCTTCTTTTGATCCAGTCTTTCACCCACCTTTTACGGTTGATGGAACGTTTGGTTGCACAAAACAATATCAGCGAAATGCATGCTTTTTTTATTCATGATAAAAAAGAGAAGTGTGACACGTCCAACTAGTGTGTGAGCTCGACTAGAGGCAAAATGAAATGAAATTATTGATAATAATATTGATCAGTGTGCGGTCTCTCGTTATTGAAATGCATACTGACAATAGTATTTTCAATATTATTATTGACATTATTATTGATCGTGTGCGGGCCGCTTAAGGAATGTATGGTATTGTATCGTTACCGATTGGGTGGAGAAATCAAAAGACAGCTTTTACCTTGAAGCTACTATGAATTTACTTCACAAATAATTATATAATTAATTTATATAATACACTTATTTTCTAAGTAATAATAAAACACTTATTTAACTAATTATTAACACTTATTTATCTAATATTTATGTTATACACCAATCTTTTATTATTATCACATGAAAGTTTGTCTCTACTTGGGTACTATTTATTTTCACATATCACACTCTTCTACTACTACTACTAATAGCGGAAATTGGATAATGATTCACTCGGACACTGGATTCTAACTGATCTGCCCAAGCTGGCCACACATAAACCCGCGTATATGATCCTACTCGAACATACTCGATCGTTGTGAAAGTTTCTACAGCTTTCTGTGTTGCTTCTTTAGGCAACCCGCATTTCGTTCCTGTATGTTGGAATGAAATCGAAATGCGCTCATGAAATGTCTACAATATCGACAAATCAGTGTATCGAGGTGTCAAGCAAGAGGGCGCTGACTACCTATATAATTATTGATGTTTTTTTTCTTAATAAGGTGGTTGTCCGTGTGCCTTTTTTTCCCACGCATATAATTGTACTATCCTTTTTTTCTTTTAAGTGCTAATAATAATAAATACGTTTAATCAGTTCATAATAAAGTGTCTCAGTTATTTTACGAAACCTACATATTTCTGACACTGTAGTTTGGTATATCCCGTAGGCAGTACTTAATGTGCAGCTTGACAAAATTGACATAATAACTTGTATTTTCTACCTAGAGAAATTAACATAGTTTATCAATTTTGCGCCAATTATTCTTAATATAAGCCGTTGTTCATATTTTTATAGTTAACAGAATTGTATTTAAAGGACATCTGCATAAATTTTTATCCATTTCTATTATCATGGTTATTGGCGAACAAATAACAACGAATAATGTGCATTTATTTCATTGCAGGCCCGCAGTGGCAGTGCAAGTAGCTTTAGGAGCCTAAGTCAGGTAATGATAAAACTATTCAGAGTAGATAATATATTAAGTAATTTAATGATTCATGCCACCTATTTTGCATTGGTGATAGATATTTTGGTTATTATGCATCATTTTATAATGTAGTCTTTATTTTTATATAAAATTGCATGAACTATCTATTCAAATAAGTGAAAGAATAAAGATTTATTTATAAGGTGTTACTAAGAAAATTGCATTCGGTGCTTTGTCACTTAGTTAGATAAAAAATAAAGCATTTCGATATTAGTTGAGTAGTCGCTTAATATGTAGCTATCGTCATATATTTAAATGAAATGCACATGCATTTATACAAGAAACATGGTGTAGAAATTTAAATATATTTCAATTTTTTATGTATTAAAGTAAAACCGTTAATCGATATCTATAAAATTGACAAAGTTGCAGATGTTTTTGTCTTGCCGTTAGACTGCATAATCTATGATACTGTAACACGCCGTCGACGTGTTACGTAAACTGTAGACATTCAAATAGTTAATAAATACTCAAATATTAATTTAACAAATAAATTAACAAAATTTATTAAACAAAATCGAAGTTATCGATTTTATATTGATTTATTTTTTCAAAATTAATTTATCTAAGTTAAATTTAGATTTTACATAAATAATTGACTTTAATTATTAATTAACTAACTTTAATTGGCATGATCGTCTAGTATTGGACCTACGTTGTGTGTGTGTGTGTGTGTGGTAACTAAATAATTCGTTGAACTAAAGTCGCACAGAAAAGGAGTTATACGGAATATCGAAATAAAAGAGTTTGAATCCTATTTATCACAATCAGTTTATTGAAGATACATATTATGGAATGCAATGCCAAATGATCTATGACTCGATGAGGCTAACTGATGGCTTGTGATGCACTCGCACTGAATGTCTCGCCAAAGCTCACGTACTGATGTAGAATAAAAACTACTAATCACCAGACTTTACTGTTTTAGAACTGTGTATGAAATCTGACGGTCACAAAGGTGTTTTATATGCAGAGTTTTTGTCCGCGGAACTGTTTGCGTTCCGTGCACGCCACTGGAATTACGTTTGTTGGCCAGCCCGTGCACCGTAGAAATAGTAAAAGTCGTCGACACCTTGTTATGTGAGGTAGATTTGAATACAGCGTTATTCAGTACAGTCTGGTATTCGTTATATAATTTAATTCAGTAGTATGCAATGAGGAACCCCTAGAACAACCGGTCACTCAATACGTACGTAATCCACGGAACTCATAAAACCCACAAACTCTCACCCCGAATCTCGATTGCAATTGAACGTTCGTAAGCTCGTTAGTGACTTAGATATTCGTCAATCTTTAGCTTGAAAGAATTTACTGAAATATTAAATTTTTAACTCAAAGTAGGTTTGTAATTTTAAACAGACTATTGCCGTTGTAATAATTAAAATACAAAGTTCAAAGAATTTAATGCTGTAACTTTTACAGTCGATTAAAATACAGAACAAACAGACTCAGTAAAGATTTTAAACTGTTTTATCTGATTTTAATATAGAAGATTCTAAGTTTTATGATTTCTCACGAAATTTAAAACGCTCGAACAGTTTGACAGAGAAACTGACTATCTTAACTCTTTAAAAGTTAAAACCTGACTATCTATCTATATCTAACAGTGAGATCCTCATCAGCTCGGAATTGTTGTTCCCGCCCCCAAAAGTCACCCCTTCAACGAATATTCTTTCCTACCCCACACACCAACGCATCCGTGCGTCTCACTTGACACTGTTACACATTTCTTCCTTCAATATTTAAATGATTCTACGAAATTGTTTAAACAGCCCAATAAAAACAAATGGTCATTATTGTTGTACTCAGAATTCCATCATACTCAAGATGTGGAGAAGTTACGGCAATATTTAATTTTATTTAAAAGGTGGTTTTGTAAGAAATGCAGCAAATTGTTTGGATTAAATAATTATACCAAATTCTTTGTTTCTTCTCCGATTCTGTGTAATTTAATCTTTATTACGACCAAAATTATCTTCTGGTCGCATTTGATCAAAAAACTTGTTGGTCCTCGCGAACTGACAATACGTTTTGAATTAATGGTAAATGACGTTTACTAAACGAAGTCGAGGCAAGTACCAATGGTTTTAAGTTACAGTTATTTATTATATTATACAACGCTAATATTCAAAAAAACGCTGTCACTAAAATTTTTCAACATCTGGTTAGTTTCGAAAAAGCCTAAGTTTACCGCCCGAAGGTCAAATATCCCTTAAATATTTATTGTATAATTTATGGTACTTGAAGTAAATATAGACATGGGGTTTGAGTCTTGCCAGATGATTTTAAGCTTTGCGCGTGTTCGAGTAACAATTCTTATTTTGGCATTTAGTTTGTGTGACTAATTTTTGTAACAACGTTAAAAACACTCGACTTTCGAAAGTACAGTCTTCGTAAAAATTCTCTATATTATTTAAAAATATATTATTTCTTACTTTTATAACCTTGATTAATATAACTAATATGCGTCGCGTTTCAAAACATTAAATTTTAAACGAATTATGCTCAAAACTACATTTTTAATGTTGCCGTTGAGTGTAGCGTTATGAATTTTCATCCTAGAAATATGAGCATTCTCGATGTTTGCTCTATTTACTTTTTTTCTATTATAATTTATTTAAGCAAATTACATTTTACTAACTACAAATTCAAAACATCTGCAGTGTCATACACTAAACTTTCTTATGAGCATTTTGGTTAGATCATATTTAGACTATTTTTCTAGTTTATAATATTTTCCTAACTTTTGGAACCCCTTTTCACTAAATTATTTCTTAGCATAAATATTAAATGTCAAACTCCAAATTATTCATGTTTTTTATTTTTCTATTAAACAATTGACAGGCACAGTGGATTATAAAAGCAATTAACTTGTTTCAGGTACCTTTTCTGTAAGAAATTTTCAACTAAAAGTTGTGCGAAATATAAATAGATTTAATTTTACTCCAAACAATTTTCTGTAACTTTGTTTGATTAATTGCAGAAACCGCAAAAAAATTACTAGAGTAAACAGGAACTTCCGGTTTGTATATTTTCTTCAAAAATAGAAGGTTTCCTTGCCAGGCACATAAAAATCTTAAAATAAAAATTTCGTATTTTTCCCTTCAGCCGTTTGGGTTGTAGAGCGCTCACATACATACACTGCAACACACACATACACACAGTCGGGCGTCATTAAAAAAATAGTCGGAATCGATTAAGGGAAAGTCAAATCGTACATTTCCGTTAAAATCTCGATATCAAAATTTTTGCATGGTTACAATACTTACATATACTGCGTATAAGAAGCAAACAGAAAAATACCTTAAATAATTCTGAGTTTGACACCAAAGTTTACTCACTATAGATGGGAAACTACAATACAAACCACTGAAACCTTTCACCTAGTGTTGGGAATGGTAGTAATGAAATAGATATACAGTCAACCCACATTTTATTTGCGGCGAATATATAAAATTATAAATAGAATATACTCAGTTTATGAAATAATGCTGATTATAATAAGGATAACAATTATTCTTGTTATAATCGAACATAACTTCATATATAGAGTACATTTCAAACAATTTTGAAGTAATCAATAAATATATAATACAAAACAATAGTACATTAAAAAAAAAAGAATTTTAATTATCATAATAAAATAAAAAATAATAAATTAATGTATACAATTGGTAAAATAAAATTTGTAGTACCCCTTTGCGGTTGGGGGTTAAAATTCACCCGTTGATCCTCTGCTGGACGTAAGAGGCGACCAATGAGCGAGGAAGGTACCTCAGGTACCTATCTGAACGTTATCGGAAGATTAGTGGGCCAATCTTCTGCGGACTTTTCTTACCATCTTTTGCTCACCCGCGTTTTTGCCGTGCGGGGAGACCCGTAACGAAAGAGAAGATGATCCTGGTGGTTGAGCTGACACACAACATAGATCTTTTTTGGCTTCTGATTCTTGCGAAACGGGCGGTCAGATACTAACTCTGTCTGACCAAACGGTGTACCGGTGTACCGGTAAAGAGAGTCCCACGACGAGATAAGTTTTCAGATTTTGGAGAGAGTGGCTCGCTGCGTTCTGAAGCTTATTGTCAGATGAGGGGGGACTATATCTCCTGGTTAGCTCTGGCGATCACACCAGCTTGTAGTGTGACGTCCCAAATTGTGGCTCCGTGGTGGGTGGGAAGACTAGGAGATGAATATTTCTATTTATTTATGAAAATATCTCAAAACTCCGGGGGCACTCCCCCAAAAGAATCTCGTCCCCTATCGGGCGAGGGAGAAACTTTTCTGAATGGGGAAATTAAGTTTTCGCTCAAATTTCTTACTATATACAGAACAGAAAATGGTAAATCTATCTCCGAAGTATCATTTTTGGTTTGGCGAGAAGCCAGAACGAGGTTTCTGGAGGAGAACCCAAATCCACCAAACAACTTCGCGATGGTTCACTTTTGATTGAAACGGCCAATTCTTCACAGAAAAAATTTCCTTTGAAAGCTACGGTTTTATTTGGAATGCCGATTGTAGTAAAGGCACACAATTCCCTCAACTCATGACAGGAAGAGATTTCATGTTACGACCTGTTATTTGTTGAGATGGATGAGTGTAAGCGATAACTTGCTAGTCAAGGGGTTAATAATTGTCGACGGCTTACTACTTACAAGGAAACATCTCGAGATGTGTCTCACCAATTTTAATGATACTGTTGTATGTTGTTGTATGTGAGAAAATAATCGATACGTAATTTTTTTTCGGCCCGTTTTAACTTCTAAGGGGTTAAATCAAAATCAGGAAAACACGAATTACTCTAAAAATAAGCTTTTTCAAAAGAAACTTTAAATACAAAAGTTGCTAGGTTAGGAAAGGGTTATATAATTATACTATCATTTGACCTTCAAAACGTTTTCAAGGTCAAATGAAGGTCAACAATGATTTTTTTCACACCACAAGGGTCAAAACGAGCCGAAAAAAATACTTATCGATTATTTTCTCACATACTACTACATACAACAGTTTCATTAAAATTGGCGAGGCATACTTCGGGATGTTCCCTTGTTAGAAAAACGGTGAGGTAAAAAGTAGTCCAAACAGCACTAACATTTCGATTAGATCAGCTTCCCGAGAAGATTAAGGTTGTCTTTCACAGTTGTTCTGTGATATCATACTTTCCTTGACCAATGCGATTTTTAAATGCCAGAAGTTCGAGAATACTGCATCTCATTGTGATGCACAGGCTGTGTGTCCACGGTGCAGTAAGCAGGAGCATTGTGGCGAGGAATGTAAGGGTCCGGTCCGCTGCATAAATTGTTATGGCAACTATCCTTCGTTATTTTCTGATTGTCCACGCAATCTGGAAGAAGAGATTATTGAAATCAGAATCATTGACAAACTTTTCTATTTCGACGCACGGAATAAATTCAAATCACAGACAAGTCCTGCTTTTAGCCGTTCTTTCCCATCAATCGCTGCCTCACCCGTCATTAAAAAAGCTATTGCCATTCATACAGACAACGTTCATTCCCTTAATATTTCTACAAATCTTCCAATTTTACCTTTTGTTCAAATAAATATTCCTAAATCCAGTGTAACTCCAAATTTAAAACCTATTTCGAATCCAGCTACCTAAGCTACATGTCAATCTGAAACAAAAGTGAACGCCAAACCAAAGATCAAAATTTCTCATTTAAGGGTCCATTCTGGTTTGGCGGATTCAAAAAATCGAATTTTTTTTATCGCATTTTTCGAAAGCTATATGTGTGTAGAATATGTGGTGAAAATCCCAAGTTGCTATCTTGAAACTGTGAGTATGCACTTATGACAGAAATAACTGATTTAATATCATGAAATTGAAACTTTTATCTTTAAACGCGTTTTTCTCGAAACAGTGTTTTTCCGCACCGCGGAAGTGATTCCCGGCAAACCAATAGAGATATCGACATGAAATTTGGCCGACTTACTCCTCGGACAACTCCGCGTAGAGTAATAGGCTAATTTTTTTTTTTTAATTTGTTCACGAGTTATCGCACAGAGAAGTGGGAAAAACAGACGCAAAAAATGATGCTTTTTTTCAAAGTGCCGCCATTTTGTCAATTTTTTGAATTTTGAAAAACTGTGCTATCACTCTCTGCGAAATATCCTCGTTCTTAAGGAAATTGGTCGTTTTTTGATTTCATATTCGATGCTCAGCTCTAATCACTTCCGCGACGGAGGCCGGTCATCCCGGACAGCACGTATATCGACGCTTGGGGTGGGGAGGGGGGTGAGGGGCCACGTTTGAAAAAAATATATTTTGTTAAGAAAAAGTAAATAAATATTGTGATCAAAGATAGGCGTTAATTGCTTCATTAGTTTCCACAAAAAAATCGCAAAGTTCATGCATTTTTCGCTCGTTGAAACCAGAATGGACCCCTAAAGGCAAGTCCCACTTCGCCGAAAATAATTTCAAAAGACCACACAATGGAGGTACGAAAAACGTCGAATGTTTCAAGTTCCTCCTTCACCAAATTTCCCAAAAAAGAAGGTATTGTTCCAGATCCTCTTTCCCAATGGAAATAACTGCAGTTAAGCGTTCTAGGACAGAAAAAGTTGTTTCTTCCATACCTAAATAAAGCCTCCCATACTACAATTGAATTGTTACGGTTTTTACAACCATTTCGCAGAATTTAAAGCTCTTAATTCCGAGCAGACTCCTTCTTGCATTTGCTTACAGGCAGCACATTTTCAAGACACCAGAGCTGTTTTATTTCGAGGTCTATCAGTATTTCGTACTGGTGTGCTTACTGATGGCAAATCTTGTGGTGGAGTAGCGATTCTGGTTTGCGAAAAAGTGTTTTGTGAGGATATTCTTTCAAATTCTGAATTGCAAGCCGTTGCTGTCCATGTCACTATTCCTCTACTGGTCACTTTATGTTCTATCTATCTTCCGCCAAACGAGAATATCAATATGCGTGATACCATAATTAATCAATTCATTCTTATGGGCGATTTCAACGCCCATAATCCTGAATGGGGATCAAAATCTCTTAATCAACACGGTTAACGTTTGGAATACACATGTCATCTTAAATGATGGTAGCATGGCACATTTTTCTGCAGCGTGGAGATCTTTCACTGCGATTAAACTAACGAGCTGTTCTGCAGCAATTGCTCCATTGTTTGAGAGACTTGTGCACTCCGCCTTACATCAAAGTGATCACATTCCGATCATTCTGAAAGTGTTGCTAGGTTTAAATTCTGATGCTCGTTATTCTAAATGGGCTTTAAAGCGAGCGGATTGGAATCTATTCTCGGAGTTGGCCATATTTGGTGAAAATGATTTCGTTGACGCTGACGACCATTTTCGGTATTTCGCGGATGCAATCATGTCTGGTGCGAAAGAATGTATTGCTCTAACACCATTTGATTCTAATAGAATAACCGTTCCGTGGTGGAACGAGGAGTGCAGGGCTGCTATCCGTGTAAACCGACGTATTTTTCGCCATTTTAGGCGATATCCTACCTCCGAGAATATGATAAACTACTTCCACGCCAAGGCAAAAGCTAGAAGAATTTTACGGAAGAGTAAGAAAGCGTCACGGCAGAAATATATTTCTTCCATCACAAGCTCCACTTCAATTTCTAAGGTATGGGAGATGGTCAGAAAAATATCTGGCCGATTAAAATCTAGCACTGTTTCTGGCCTAAAAATCAATGTCATTACCAGTCAGTCTGATTTTGCTAAAATCATAGCATCCACTTTCGCGGATACTTCAAGTACCAATCATTACCCAGCTGAGTTCTTCACTCGAAAATCAATCTTGGAACGTCAATGTCTCAATTTTGTTTCTCCAGGCGGTGAAATATACAATCGTTCTTTCAGTGTGGATGAACATGAGAGCGATTTCAGATTTTCATGACTGGGCTCCTGGACCTGATTATTTTCACTGCCAGATGCTTTGCCATTTGGATCCCGCTGGGAAAACGTTTCTTCTACAAATGTAAAATCGTATTTGGTTTTTTCGGTATTTGCCCAACACCATGGCGTGATGCGATTATGGTACCAATCCCAAAGCCTGGAAAAGATAAAACAGAGCCAGCTAGCTGTCGCCCAGCTTCGCTTACCAGTTGTGTCTGTTAGCTAATGGAGCGCATGGTCAACAGGTGTCTTGCTTGGTTTCTGGAATCAAACAACCTGTTTAATAACTTCTAGTCAACGCCGCACAGTGGGACAAAACGCTCGAAAAGTGGCCAAAACTATGCCATTCGGTAATTAATAAAGATTTTGAAAAATTTTTTTTTTGCTTATTATTTTGCATAAAATTTGCAATTAAATCTAAGTTTAACTTTGAAAAAAAATGTCTTTGTTTTTGTTTGATAATGCTTAATCTATCAAATCCATAGCTCTTATAGCGTATAAAACTAGTAATTTTATTTTTGTTTTGGCTGGTAATGTGTTAATTATCAAAATGATCACTCTCATAGCGTATCAAGAACTATTAGGAAATGGAAAAAAATTTATTAGTAGATATCGAAAAATATAATATTCAATTTCATAACTTATTTTTGATTGATATAAAATATAACTAAATATTTAATAAATTAAGAGCATCTTCACATAAAGTGTCTTTATTAATAATGTTTTTATGCCTTAGACTCGTAATATACGGATCTGAGGTTATTAAAAAATTATGAAGCAAATCTTCATTTGTAGCTTGACGACTACATTTTCAAGAATTAAATTCTCGCATACGCTTGAAATCTTTATTTACAAACACCTTATAGTAATTTTTTGGGATTATTAATCTGTAAATTCCGCTAAAACAATCACTTTAAATGTTATTTTATGTAACACAATATAGCTTTCTAACTTTACGAAACTCTTTCAGATTGCTCAATTGAACATGTATGTTTATGGTTTAATATAAACACAAGAACTGAAAGTATTACACTATTACTGCCTATTTATATTGTTTTCTTACTAGATTTGAAGGGTGTAAATATTCAATGCAATTGGTTACAATGTAAGTAATAAATAAATAACTAGGCATTCTTGCATAATAATTAGTCATATTATTAGCAAGTATACCTACAATACATCAGAAAAGATAATTTACAGATCCCGAAATATATAAGAATAAAGCCGCCTGCAACAAAATTGCCATATTAGGGATTAAGTTTATCTTATATTTAGAAAATGCCAATAACAGAAATGAAAATTTTAAGTAAGGATATATGCATTGGCTTAATTTAACTAATTTTAGGGCAGGTTTTACTTTTAATCTTACCGTCAAATAGGTGTATTATATTTTCGTCTGCATAATCCAGCCCACTTTAGCCCACTTTATTTATTAATATTATTTGCATAAATCAAAATATTAATAAAATTCATAAGTTTCTTAATATTCACAGGTACTGATAACAGAATTATATCTAAGATACCGATTTTTGTTAAATTATGTATGCATAAAAATCCAGGGAAAGGCAGGTAATTTTTTATTTTTGATCTTGTTTCTCAAAAGTATTATGTATATAAATATGTAAAAATTAAAGCGGCAGGAAGCGGCGCTAAAAAGTTATATTCAAATGAAAATGCCAAACTCGACAAAAAAAACGGACCGCCATGTTGGAAGCTGTAATATGAAAATCGCTTCGTATTTTAAAATTTTAAAAGAAACATTTTGACACTAAATGTATTAGCATTTTAAAACAATTTAAATTTTGAAATTTGTTTAAAAAATAAAAATGATATAGTGACTTGCATTTTACATTTTAAAAAAGTAAATTTTTCAAGTTTTGTGTATAGAGGTCGTTTGTATGTATTTCCGTAATGTTATAATAAAAAAAAATTATTACTTTCTACAGTCTAAAGTATTCTTAATAAGATGGTATAAAAGAATATTCAAAAATCGAATATTTGAAAATTTACCTTTTGGCCACTTTTGAAGCGTTTCGTCCCACTGTGCGCTGTGACCTTCATTTAGATCCCATTCTCTCTCTCTCTAAACGGTACTGATCTTCCATTTGTAGAAACTCTCCGTTTTCTTTGACAGATATCTTAACTGGCGTGCCCATCTTGTGGTTTTAGAGGCAAAATGTCGGCTTTCTCTAATTCTGTTGTTAGTTGTTGTTGGGGTTTTTTGTATTTCCCGCGACTCAAGCTGCGCCTGCAGCGCCATTCGGTACCGCGTTCGCGCTCGGAACTTGTCGGTCGGCAACGAAACCATTTTGTTCATTCACTAAAAAGTACCCGCCGCGACACGTGTATTCTGAGCACTGAATAAACCGGAGTTACAAAGGAGGGTGCGGAGTTTGATTGACTCGATCCCTCGCCAATAATCCTAATAGGTTATGGGCCCAGGCAGACGCGAACACTGCGCGAGTAACCGGGTGCGAAAAAGTGTGCGCGCACGCGATCCGTTGTGAGGTTAGCGCCGGGCGCCAAAACCAAGTCGCGTGCCGAGATCGCGATTGTGCCGCGTGTGCGCGATTCCCGTATCGCCCGTCGTGACCGAGTCGAGCGAGCACGCGCTCGTGGATTTTTTGAGGTTAGACTCGGACGGACAAAATGGCGGCAGGTACGATGGCGCGTTTCGAGCTCCTTGGAAAGGATAATTACGACGCATGGAAGATACAAATGGAGGCCCTCCTGAGCCGCAACGACCTGTGTGAATACGTCGACGGCAGCCTGGTGAAGCCGGAAGTCGACGCCAACGACGCAGCTTCAGTCGAGGCAGGACGTGTTTGGGCGTCAAACAACAGAAAAGCTAAGTCGGACATCGTTCTCTCTATCAAGTCGTCAGAGGTAAGACTGATTAAGGGGTGCGTCACTGCAAGAGATGTCTGGGTAAAGCTCGAAGAGATTTTTCAGTCAAAGGGACCGGCGCGCAAGGCGACGCTGCTAAAACAGCTGATGTTGCACAAAATGGAGGAGGGTGAGGACATTCGCGAACACTTAAATAGGTTTTTCGATGCGGTAGATAAGTTAGGCGAGATGAATGTTGCACTAGACGAGAGCATGGTTTCGATTATGCTACTCTATAGCCTACCACAATCTTTTGAAATTCTCCGAACCGCTATCGAGACCCGCGACGAACTCCCTTCTCCTGAGACATTGCGCATAAAGGTCCTGGAGCAGAGCGACGCACGAAAAGGCGCAAGCGGCGAGGCCGGAGCAAGCGCGCTCGCGGCCGGCAGACAGTTTCAGAAGCCGCACAACAGGAGGCGAGACAACCAGGGGGAGCAGCGTGACAGGCATGATCAACAGGGGGAGCAGCGGACGAGCCGGCCCAACTACACATCGTTCAAGTGCTTCAAGTGCAACCGGGTCGGGCACAAGGCCGCCAACTGTCGCAGTAAGGGTCCAGGTAACAAGAAAGAGAGCGCGAGCAACGCCGACGGCGAGGTGGGTTTTTTCGCAACGTGTGAAGAGACCGCCGGTCACGTCCAGCAACCGACCCAGAATCTGGAGAAGGTTTGGTGCATCGATAGCGGCTGTACCTCGCACTTGTGCCGGGACGTGAGGGATTTCTCGGAGATCACCGATCGCAAGAAGGGCAGTTTAAATTTGGCGAGCGATGCTTCCACCGAGATCGAGGCGAAGGGGACCGTGCAGTTTACTACCAACGTAGCCGGGCGCCCCAAGAAGCTGAAACTGCACAACACGCTCTACGTTCCAAATCTTCGGACCAATTTACTCTCCGTGGCGAAAATCACCGAAAGGGGATTCAACGTGCTGTTCAAGAAAGACGTCGCCGAGATTAGGGACGGCGCCGGAAACCTCCAGGCAACTGCAGAGCGGACCAATGGACTCTACTACGTCAAGGGCAACGACGACGGCCAGTGCAGCATCGCCACGGGGACCACTGCCGAGAAGAAGACCAGCGGGGACAACTCCATGAAAGCGTGGCACTTGAGGCTGGGGCACTTAAATGCTCAGTACATCCGGGAGGCAGCTAGAACCGGAGCGTTTGAGGGACTCACCATCGATGACATTAACGAAGAGTTCGAGTGTGACACCTGCCTTGAGGGAAAGATGACGCGCCTACCTTTCCCGCAGAAGTCGACCCGAGTGACCAAAGTGGGCGAGCTCAACCATTCTGATGTCTGTGGACCTATGCGGGTGGAGTCACTCGGCAAGGCTCGCTACTTTGTCACATTTATCGATGACTGTTCTCGGTATTGTGAGGTAAGGTTCGTCGATGCGAAGAACAAGGTGTTAAGCGAGTTTTCGAGTTACAGATCCCTGGTCGAGACACAGCGCGAGCTCAAGCCGAAGTGTCTTCAATCCGACAACGGCCTTGAGTACATAAACAAGGACTTCGACCAGTACTTGAGGGACCAGGGCATGGTGCGCCGACTGACGACGCCGTACACACCCGAACAGAACGGCATCGCAGAGAGGAAAAATCGAACCCTCGTGGAGACGGCTCGCTGCCTTCTCATCAAATCCGGGCTCCCACCTTCGTTCTGGGCGGAGGCCATTTCGACTGCAAACTTCATACGCAATCGGTGCCCGTCCAGCAAACTGGGAGGTAAAACTCCGTACGAGGTATGGTTTGGTAAACCGCCTGACGTCTCGAAGTTTCGAGAGTTTGGGTGCAAAGTGTACGTCCTGAGCGATGCGACGAACAAGGGGAAGTTCGAACAGAGGGGACTTCAAGGGGTCTTTCTCGGGTATGACTCGAATGCAAAAGCGTTCAGAGTCTGGGTGCCAAGTACGCAAAAGGTGAAGGTAACCCGGGACGTTCGATTCTCTGACGAAGATTTCAGGTCTGGCGATCAGCAGGACCGCGACTACACGGGACTCTTCCCGGAGCACGAAGTCCAGAAACACGCCTACTCAGAGGAGAATGCTGTCGACGTCGTGCTGGTGGACGCAGAGCAACACCCTGTTCCTGGATGGGCGCCTGCGGAGCAATCGGAGTCAGGCCAAGACGACGAGCTATCCCCGGAAGCAGAGAAGCCCGTTGGAAAACCGGGACCAGGAAGACCTCGCATCATCAGGACCGGGCGACCTGGGCGACCACGAATGAAGAAGATACTCAGGACCGAAGAATCCGCAGACGCGGCATTCCTGGCTGAGGTCCCTGTGCATCTGGCGGTCTCCGGCCCGGACTCCGAGGAGTGGATCCGGTCCATGGCGTCGGAGATGATATCGGTTATACGCAACGATGTATGGGACCTCGCAGACAGGCCAGTGGGTCAAAAGGTAATTGGCAGCAGATTTGTTCTCAGGCGGAAGGTGGGTCCAGATCTGGCATCGGCGAAGTGCAAGGCACGCATCGTGGCCCGTGGATTCGCACAGCGACCAGGGATAGACGTCGAGGAAACTTTCTTTCCTGTCGCGCGCCTAAGCTCGATTAGACTCATCGTGTCGACTGCCGTTCATCGAGACATGTACCTGAAGCAGTATGACGTGACTACGGCGTTCCTGAACGGAACACTGGACGAGACAGTCTACCTGGAAGTTCCTGACTACCTCGAGGAATCGCTGCATTACATAGTCGCCAAGGGACCGGAGTGTTATCCAGAAGCAGGCAAGGCGAAGGCGATGTTGCAGGGGATGACCAAAGGCGACAAGGTTCTCGCTGTCAAGAAGGCCATCTACGGCCTGCGCCAAGCCGGCCGCGCCTGGCATGCCTGCCTGGATCGAGAGTTGAGGAAGTTTGGGATGCAGCCATCCAGCGCAGACACCTGCGTTTACCTGAAAGGAGCAGGACGCGACCTTCTCATAGTTATCGTCTACGTGGACGATTTGATCGTCACCTCCGAGGACCTCCAAGAGATCACCCAGCTGGGTAATCATCTGGCACGCTCCTTTGAAATGAAGAGCCTCGGTGACCTGAAGCATTGTTTGGGGATAGAGTTCGAGAGGACCCAAGACAACACCAAGAGGCAAACATCAGGCATGTCTGCAACTTCTGGGAATCGCAGCTTCTACAGGACGTTAGGCAGCAGCTTTCATCGAGGGGGAGTGTTGGGGTTTTTTGTATTTCCCGCGACTCAAGCTGCGCCTGCAGCGCCATTCGGTACCGCGTTCGCGCTCGGAACTTGTCGGTCGGCAACGAAACCATTTTATTCATTCACTAAAGAGTACCCGCCACGACACGTGTATTCTGAGCACTGAATAAACCGGAGTTACAAAGGAGGGTGCGGAGTTTGATTGACTCGATCCCTCGCCAATAATCCTAATAGTTTTGTATCGAGCTTTTAGACGCTCCAAGCTTGACTACGGCTGTATCGCTTACGCGTCTGCCAGGCCATCCGTTATCATAACCAATGATACGACACCCCATACCTGTATTTGTCCTCCTACTGGTAGGCTTCGTACCAGTCCAATACCGAGTGTATTGTGCAAAGCTGGCGAGCCCTCCATGTATGATCGTCGCAGACTTTTAACCATGAACTACACGGCAGTCATGAAGTCTAAATCATATCATCTAGTTTTTGACACTGTCTTCGGTCAACAGTTTGCGGAGATTTATGATGGAAGGGCTCGTACGGTGGGTTCCTTTTCTGGCAAATTTCGCAATTTTTTGGGAAAGTTAATTTTGAACTACCTTCACCTCCAGACACTTCTATCTGCCTCTGTCCTCCTTGGATGTTTTCCTGTCCGAATATCAGCTATGCGCTTTCAAGGCTAGATCGATCTGCTTCTAAACCCATTCCGTTCCAATGTGAGTTATCTCGAATCATTGCCAACTATCGGCAATGCATTCGCATTTACACTGACGGTTGAAAGAGCAACGACAGAGGTGCATGTGAATTTATATCGGCAAGAGGTGCATGTGATTTTGGACTACACAAACTCTCATCCGGGTACACGGCAGAGTTGTATGCACTCTACCAAGCACTTTTCTATATTTGCAGCCTCGCACATAAGTCTTTCATTATTGCGTTGGACTCAATGAGTGCTTTGAAAGCGATTGATGTTTTGTACCTTAAACATCATCTCTTGCAGCAGATGCAAGCAATCTTGATGACGCTTTCGTCAAAAGGGTCTATCGTACGCTTTATTAGGGTACCGAGTCATGTTGGTATTCGTGGGAATGAAGCAGCTGCTGCAGCTGCTAAACGAGCTTTGGACGAGGCCACCATTGTTTATGATCAGGTGCTTGCTGATGACCTCAAGGGTCTTTTCAAGCTGCTGATCATGAAACAGTGGCAAAAAAGGTGGAGTCATATAGTTTCTAACAAGCTTAAAAATGTTAAGCAAAATGTGAAGGCATGGGATTCTTCCCATAGGGCATCTCGAACGGAGGAGGTCGCTATGGCGAGACTCCGGATAGGCCACACCTGGTGGACGCATGGCCATCTTTTGCGCCGTGAGGAGGCTCTGATGTGCGAAACGTGTGACACTGCTTTGACAGTGATGCACATTTTGTTGGAATGTTCGCAATTTACCGGGCCGCGAAACAGGGCGGCTCTGTCACTTGACCTGTCGGGTTCCCTGGGTGACCATTCGACCCTTATTGACAGAGTCGTCCTATTTCTCAAAAATACAGGACTTTTTACCTTCAGCAAACAGTGCCACTTTTATCCATAATTTTATTTATAAATTTATAATTTAGCCCCGAATAAAATTTTTTTTTTACAAATTCTTTATTTTAATTTACAACTTTAAGTATATATATATATATATATATATATATATATATATATATATAAATATATATATATATATATATATATATATATATATATATATATATATATATAGACTGATACGCCTTTAGTTTTAAACCTATCTACCATTCTGTCGTAGCTCTGATCCTGCCTGCTTCTTATAATTCTATGTGTTTGGGTCGCTTCTTCTCCAAAAATTACGTTGTCTGAGCAGATATCCTATTCACCTTTCAGGCAGATTCAGTAGCATGAAGAAATTCCAGTCATATTTTAAGACTATTCCATTTGGCAATTTTGGAACTACCGTTGCTCGCTTGTATCTGGGGTTCAACATATAACAGTCGCTTACGGAAACTCTCATTTTTTTAAATTTATCTGACCTCCCAACTACAATTCTACTGGACTTCTTCTTTTCTCGGTGAAAGTCCTTTCTTAATTTATTTAGAAGACAGACTACTGTCCACATCTCTCTTACAATTCTTGTGTTCTGCTCCGGCGTGTAAGCTTCGGAGAAATTGTGGAAGACACACAGCTCGTCCAGCAACTTCATGGTCTTTGCGTGTTTGATCTCTTTCCTGTTATCTGACCTCAGAATTAAAACCTGTCTTCCCAATTAGTTTTTGACAAGCCTGAGAAATTGCTTTAACTTCAGGTGCCTTTGTCCTTCGTTTTCTTGAACTTAGTCGTTCTATAGTAAAAGGTCTCTTTAAAATGGAGAAAATACTTCACTTTACCAAAATATGGTATATTCATCTCGCCTAGTAGCACGGTTACCAGAACAAATAGGTCACTTTTTAAATTTGTCAAATATTTCTTTGACCAACCTACAAGTTGTAATTTAGTTTACAATATTACTGCCTGTATTAAGCCCTACAATCATTTGAGATTCCCAGTCTTATTTTGTCCATGCTTTCAGTACTACGTCGGCGCGACCACCGGCAAGTCTGACAATCTACATGATGCTACATTATAAATATCGCGCATTTTCAGGGTTAAAACATTTTGAAACGTAGTCTACATTTCTCTGTACAGCTGTACAGCTAATTAATCTAGTTGTGACTTTAGAGAATCCATAATTAAGCAATTTTAAATTTGATTACGATTGACGTTGCCGACTTAACTATCTGGCTGCTGCGAATTTTCCTTTTCATTCCAAAATTTACTCTTCCAAAGCTTTAACTTGGCCCATAACCAGATAAAGATTGGTAGTGTTGCAAGTTGCGAATGTTTAACTTGGCTGGCTGGTAAAAAAAGAAGACTACTGATGTCAAGAGACTTTTTTATTTCAGTTCTTTGTGTAAAATAAAAAATAAAATAATAATTATATTACATACATACAACTGTGTTGTTACAAATTGGTGTCCCCGATATTTGATACATAAAATTTTAATTATTTCAACATGGCTGAAGACAGTAAGGAAATATTCAGAGTTTTAGTGAATATTTCTCCATTTTGGAAGGCAAATACTACCCTATGGTTTAAACAAATCGAGGCGCAGTTTATAACTGCTAAAGTTGCGTCTGATAGTACAAAGTACCACACATTGGTTGCTGCTGTAGAGGGCGAAGTTGTGACACAAGTAAGCGACATTGTCCTAAACCCTCCAGAGACAAACATGTATAACACACTAAAACGTCGACTAGAAGAGCAATTCATCGAATTTGAAGAGAAAGGGATGACAAAATCAATCCACGAAGTAGAACTAGGTGACAAACGACCTTCTAAGTTGTTAAGAGAAATGCGTGAACATTCGGCAAATAAGGTTAATGACGAGCTACAAAATCGCTTTGGATGCAACGCTTACCTCCTCAAACGCGGGCTATTTTATCTACCAGCAATGTGGATTTACCCAGGCTTGCGTCAATGGCAGATAAAATATGCAAAGTCACTGAATATTTAGATCTAGATTAAATCGGTGCTATTCTTGTTGTTGAAACAACTGCAATTTTACGTTTGCAAGATCAAATATCAGAGCTAACAAAATCTATTGATCAATTAAAGCTCTCTCATCGTTTTCCTAGATCTGAAATACCAATAGATATATGTTGGTATCACTATAAATTTGGGGAAAGAGCTAATATATGCATACCACCATGTAATTTTAAATCATATTCAAAAAACTAATAAGCCTGTCGTTGGGGGCGGCAAACGTAAAAGGGCCTAGAAATAACCGCCTATTTATTAAGGATAAGTTGAGAGCTTATCATTACCTTATCGATACAGGAGCTGACATTTTAGTTATTCCTACTACCTTTTTAAAATATCTGCAGTGTCATTCACCGAACTCTCTTATACGCATTTGGGTTAAACCATATCGTAGTTTCATTATTTTTCTAATTTATCATATTTGTTCTAACCTTTAGATCGCTTTTACACTACATATATTTCTTAGAATAAATTTTAAATGTCAAACTTCAAATTATTTAAGTCTATTTTGTTAAGCAATTGAGAGGCGTAGATGATACGATTTATCTAAAAATATATAATAAGCAGAAATTTATTTTGAAACCCGTACCCTTTTTGGCAAAAAAATTCAAACAAAACTTGTGCTAAATATAAATACCTTTAGTTTTTCCTCATTCAATTTTTCTTTAACTGTAACCATTTTTGAGTAATTGCACAAACTGCAAAAAATGACTAGAGTAAACAGGCACTTCCGCTTTGAATATTTTCAAATATAGGAGGTGCACACCCCAGGCATATGCAATTTTTAAGTTTAAAGTTTCATAATTTTAATTTCAATACTTCAACATCTGCAGTGTTATGCACCGAATGTTCTTATACGTATTTGGGTTAAGTAGTTTCATTCTATTACTAAATTATAATATTTGTTCTAACCTTAAGATTGCTTTTACACTAAATATATTTCTTAGAATAAATATTGAATGTCACAGGTCAAAATATTTAAGTCTATCTTGTTAAATAATTGACTGGCGCAGATGTTGCGATTTATGTATAAATATATAAGGATAAACATTATTACTATATTTAACGAATTCTCATTAAGAAACATGCTAAGAATAATTTTAAGCAGTTGAAAAAGTAACGGATACGGCAGGGATCGAACCCGCGACCATGGTTCGATCCCTGCCGTATCCGTCACTTTTTCAACTGCTTAAAATTATTCTTAGCATGTTTCTTAATGAGAATTCGTTAAATATAGAAATAATGTTTATCCTTATTTCATGTACTGTGTGGGTTTCCGTGCCCAAGTAGCCTACGTTACAATTGTTCGTTGTCAATATCACAGTGTGAAGTCTTCGAATGTATTTCTGAACACTTTGGCATTTGAAGCAGTTGAAAAAGAGACGGTTTTGGTCAGTGGATGCGTAGCTTAGGTGGTTAGGGCGATCGGCGCGAAACCGATGGTCGCGGGTTCGATCCCGGCCGTATCCGTTACTTTTTCAACTGCTTAAAATTATTCTTAAAAATATATATAATAAGCAGAAATTTATTTTGAAACCAGTAATATTTTTGAAAAAAAAAATACAAAAAAAAGCTAAATTCTAAATTTTTATTTGTTCAGTCGTGTACTAAATGCCAGAAAGAGCAAATGCTTTTTTTGCGTGATCTCTGTGCGTACACATTTACATTGAAAACAAACATTTTTCATATTTAAACTGTGGTTTTTTCTTGTTTGCTTGTGTTTGTTTCGTGTTTATTTTGTTATTTAGGTCGATTCTCGTCTGAATCTATTAGGATTTCGGTTTTGCTTCGTAGTTTTGGCTACTTTTCTTTGAATCAGATGGGGTTTTTAATTTTTTTTAACTGTCCGCGTTGGCGGATGGGGTGTGTGATGAAAGAGGCAAGCCCTCCGTTGTTTTAAACCCTGCAAAAAAGCAGCGAGTGATGAGCCAATTGACGGTGGATTGAAGTACCTGGTTTCTGGTCATCAGGCGATGGATCTGGATTTGAATTTTTCAAGGTCAGCTCGTTTTTAATCAATAAGTGAATGTATAGTTTGGTTGGCGAAGTGCTGTCTTTAAAGAAAATTAAAGAAGGTCTATTGGTAGAAACAAAATCTGCTAAGCGAGCAAATCGGTTGCTGCAAACCAATGTATTATCCGATATTCCTGTTGAGAGGTCCTCTCATTCGACCCTCAATACCGTCAAGGGAGTGATTACGTATCGCGATTTATTCAATTACACAACTGATGAGCTTTGCTCAGAGTTAAAAGCCAAACGAGTTTCTGAGGTCAGGCGGATTACCCGCAAGGTCAAAAGCGTAGTAGAGGACCCTGCTTCCTTGATTGTTTCTTTCTTGCTGCATAAATTTCCTGCTAAAAACCTGGTCGCAATGTATATTTTGCCTGTTAGGCCTTACATTCCCAACCCGATGCGATACTTCAATAGCCAAATGTTAGGTCATTCTTCAAAAACATGCAAGGATAAAAAAATTTGTATATGTGGAAAAGCACCCCACGCAGAACAGCGCTGTACCGATCCGGTAAAATGCGTGAATTGTGGTGAAGGGCATCTCTCCTTGTCCAAAAGCTGTTCAAAATTCAAAGAAGAGTATGCTTTCATGAAATACAAAACTGTAAACAACTGTAGTTTTCCTGAAGCTTGAGCTTTTGTACGTCAGAACTCTGCAGTTTCCGGCACTGAGCATTGCCAAGGTTGCTACAGCTAAGCCTGCTACTTTTGCTACCTATGTTAACGACATTGCTGCCCTTTTTTACCTGAAATCAAAAAAAATATTATGGAGGCGATCTCCACTAATATGGGCGCTATCATTAGCGCCATTATTTCTAAAACTTGTACGACACTGAAAAATCGTTTCCTTTGTCGTACCACTACCTGTTCTGCCAGGTACATCCCAATCTTAAAAAAAAAACATGCTTTCTTCTAATTTAATGCAATCTTCTGCTCCTGTTCTGTCAGGGCAGGCTAAAACTGTAACATTACATCAAGGTTACAAGCACTGGCATGCCAGTTATTCTTTCCAAGGACATTTAAAATCCACAACATCTACCTTCCAGATGCTAAATGGAACTTAAATGATCACGAGGACTTAGTACGGCAGTTTCCGACCCCTTACATCCTTGTCGGAAACTTAAATTCTCATAATATACTCGATACATGAGATCAAGAAACTTTTCGGCAATCGACTTGTCATTCTCTACCTCTACACTAGGTGCCCATCTTTAATGGCAGGTAGTTGACGATGCCCATTACAGTGACCAATTCTCCATGCTTGTGTCGTTTCTTCCAAATACTGTTTCTGTTGCACAAAAGACAGCACGAAGATGGTTATTTGATCTGACCGATTGGCAATCTTTCGCCAACAACCTTATGCTTCCCGAACCGTCACCGGATTTAACTGTCGACCTCAACATCTAAACGATTCTGTTCTGCATTCCGCTTCGTTATCAATTCCAAAATCTTCTGGTTGTCTCAGAAAGAAGTCTGTTCCTTGGTGGAATGAACACGTTGCTTCCGATATACGTTCTAAAAAGCGCGCACTAAAAATTTACCGGAGAAATCCAACACTTTTAAACCAAATTGCTTTAATAAAAGACCGAATCAGGTATATGAACGGCTACAAGATAAGTTTCCATATTCCAATGCTCCAAGTCAATGGTCAGGTACACACTGTCAGAATTGATATTTGTGATATTCTAGCAAACCAGTTTGAGTCCGTTAGTCACACGGATAATTACTCGCTCCATTTTCTGTGCTCAAAAGCGGCTGAAGAGGTTCCTCTAGAGAGAGTCATAATTCAATACTCACTCTAGCAGAATTTGAATTTGCACTGAGACACACAGCCAATACTTCTGTTGGGTATATTCCTTACGCACTGTATCGTAATGTACACACCCTATTTAAACTTAGAATGGCAGAATTTCTCAACCGGCTTTGGGTTTGAAATTGTCTATCCTGACATCTGGCGCAAAGCGATAACTGTGCCGATGCACAAGAAGGTCAAAGCTGTCATCTGCATCAAGCTACCGTCCAATATCTTAGACATGTCATCTGTTAAAGTTATATGAACGCATGATCAACTATCGACTCAGCTGGTTTGAAGATTCCCACAATCATATCAACCAACATCAATGTGGATCACGTCAGCACCACTCCACTACTGACCTGCATGTGTATCTGACGAACGCTATTCAATCTAGCATCTCAAAACGCAACCATCTGATTGCAAAGTTTTTTTTATATAGGTAAGGCTTTTGACATGACCATAAGATACAAAATTCTACAATTCGTAGAAAACCTTCTTCCATTCTTTTAGAGGTCGAGTTGAACAAACTTTCTCTTCTTTACGACAGTTGCAAAACGGAATTCGCCAAGGCTCTTCGATAAGTGTTACTTTCATTTCGATAGCGATAAATGACATTGTGTCCAACCTGCCAAATACTGTTGATTATTGTCTTTATGTAGGTGACCGCACGAGCTTCACTTCATATCAAGCTCTTGTACTCTGTCAGGAGAGATTACAGCAGGCTGTTGATATAGCTTTTTTGGCTGCAACCGACCGTGGTTTTCGTTTCCCTGTGGAAAAAACTTGTGCTATCGACTTCTGTCGACTACGTCAAGCACACAACTGTCTTGTTGTATCGCTTTACGATAGACCAGTGCGGATAGTGGTGGTGTTTTTGGGCATAATTATCGACCGTCCTCTTTTATGGCTGATACAAATCAACACTGTTTCTGTGCATTGCCGAATGTGATTGAATGCTATCTAGTGTATTGTTTACAGAAAATGGGGAGCCAATAGGGAATCTCTGCTGCGACTTTACGTCAGTCTGATTCTATCTAGGACAAACTTTTGTGCTATAATTTTGTACACTAGTACTTCTCACTTGAAGAAGCTACAAAGCGTGCACAATGCTGGTATTCGAGCAGTCACCGGTGCGTTCAGGACTACTCCAATTCCAAGCCTCCACTGTGAAGCCGGTGTACCGCCACTTCACATAAAGTACATCAAACTTGGTTTGAGGTACGTCTGCAAAGTTCTTTCGCTCAAGCAGCATATTAACCATTCCAAATTTTTCAATAATCCAGTGTTGAATCGTCTATATACCAATAGTTCATTTTCTCTCTATCCGCTTGCACTGAAACTTCCAAGGTTGTTGAATACCATCATTGACAACCAAGAAACTGTTTTATCGAGAATTTTGACCAAAATCCCTCCATGGGTACCTCTTTCTTTAACGACAAACCTAGAGCTGACCAACTCGCCAAAAGATTCTACTCCTAACGCCATATACTTGATTGAATTATTCATTCAATTGCAACAGTGCACAGACTTTCAACACGCATATACTGATGGGTCCAAGATAGACTCCGGTACTAGCTGCGCTCTTATGACTGATAGCGTATCCCAGTCGTTCACACTGTCACCCATATGCTCAGTGATTACTGCTGAGCTAAATAGTATCCTCTACTTTCTTCGGCACTTCCGTCAAGCTATCGATGAGCGCCGTCACCTGCTCATCTGGACCGATTCCCTGAGTTATATCTTCGGTGTCGGTAGCAGATTCTCCACAGATAATTCCATTTTGGACATCCGCTGAGAAATCGATAGATTTTGGCAGCTAGAGAGAGATATCGTACTAATGTGAATACCCGGACATGCTGGGATACCCGTTGTCATTCCAAAAATAGTCGGAATCGATTCAGAAAAGGTCAAAACGTATATTTCCGTTAAAATCTCGAGTTCGAAATTCTTCATGATTACAATACTTGCTTATACTGCGTATAAGAAAGAAAAAATACCAGTGTGTAAAATGTGCGAGATCTGGACTACCAGCAACCTTTTGATCCCTCTGAGAACGAAATTGGTGTTTAGCAAAAAGACGATAATACCGAGGCGGAAAGAAATTTACAAAATATTATGTTTGAGTTTGACAAATGTGTTGACTTGGGCTTATGGCCAGTATTGGTAAATAATGATTTTATTAATGGCATACTTTCACATAAAATGACTGACTTTCAAAATAAAGATCCGAAAAATATATATTTAGCTTCAATGCAAAGAATAACTCAGATGATTTTCAAATAGATATTTCATTAAGAAAATGAAAAATTGCCAATTATTGAAAATATCTTGGTTATGTTATTCAACAAGGGTTGGTACTGTTTTTTATTTGACTTGCAAACTTTTTCTTAGATCCCTTCTTAATACTCACCCGGAATTTCTGATTGGAAACACATAGGAACTTGTATATAAAATCACGAAAATTCTAAGGAACATAAGAATTCAATGTGTGTGGTTGACACGAAATGGAAATAAGTCTGTTTTAGACAAGCAGCTTCGGGAGCAATTGAGGATTGAAACAGAATATTATCACAATGACCTAAAACGGGTAATTGTAGTGGTAACATTTTTAAATATAAGGGGCTTAGTATTTAGAGATTCCGAGGAAGGATTTGATTCTCCACATAATGGTAATTTTATGGGTGCTCTGGAGCTATTGGCAGATTTCAACCCATTCATTCCTGAACATATTGAACAACGAGAGTTGCGACCAAACCCGATAATATCGTACTTATCAAAAACAGTATATGAAGAAATAATTGAGATTTTGGATAAACAGATAATTAAACAAATTTTAACTGAAAAAAATAACGACGACACAAAATATTATTCAATTGTGACGTATTCAATCCCAGATCTGTCTCACAATGACCAACTTGCTATTGTATTACGATACTGTATTCGGGGAAAAGTGTATGAAAAATGTGTATCGTTCTTTGAAAGTAGTAGTCATACTGGCTTATATTTATTTGATATGCTACAAGACTATTTAGAAACAAATGGACTACTACTTGATAGTTGTCGAAGAGTCATATGAAAACGCTGCTTATATGTAGAATCCGTGAAGATTGCAAAAGTTTTAGCAAATATGAGGATGACAAAAGTTGAATTCCGAAATTAGGCATGAAATTTATTTAATAAACTGGCGAAACTCAAATCTTCAATTTTGACAATTTTTTGGGAAGAAATTTTGGAGAGATTTAATTTAGGTATTAAAAAAATATAGAGCCCTGCTTTAGATTTTTGTGAAGGCAATAAGTTAATTGTGTAATTAAAAGAGTTCGTGAACAACATAAAGCAATAATAAGATCAGAAGCTAAAGGAATACGAAAGGAAGGCTAAAAAATTAAGTACTAGTATGGTAACAGACTACAGTGACATAAATAAGAGGCGCATCACTTTAAAATTTTCAGGTAAGTCTACAGATAAATTATCAGTACACGACACAGTAAAATTGAAACGAGGCACTCTAAACGTTGCGTTGGATTTAAATAAAAAAGAAAAGTTTATGAGACATAAAGAAAAAATTTTAATGGATTTTTAAGACAAAGAAATGGAACACAGATCTGGAGAGTGCACGTAATATTGTTGTTCACTATCCAGATGACGTAGACGAACATTTAGTGAATGTGTCTAAACCAGAGTCTTACACCTCTTGCAATGAACTTTTTATGCTAATTTATGAAAAGAATCTTGTTTATGTTTTCCCAAATTGCTATACCATCATAAAGATTTTTTTAACGTGGCCAATCACTTTTTGTGAGGCGGAGCGCTCTTTCTCCATTATATCGTATATAGTAAACAAATATAGGACAATAATGTCGCATTATGGACTAAATCATTTATCAGTTCTTTCCATAAATTGCGATTTAACAAAGGCCTCACAATGAAATGAGCAAATAAAGCAATACAGCATTAAAATGTAGAAAGGTTGCTTTATAATCTATATAACATAACCACGCATAACCTGTCAATGTTTTTTGCAATAATATTGTATATACAAATGCTAAGTCATATTATATAAATAAAATATTGGATTGTCCTATTTTTACTTTCTTGTACGCAATTTTCGATCTCGGTATTTAAGGGAAATATACGTTTTGACCTTTCCTGAATCCATTCCGACTATATTTAAAATGACGTCCATCTGTGTGTGTGTGAGTGTGAGTGTGTGAGTGAGTGTGAGTGTGAGTGTGTGTGTGTGTGTGTGTGTGTGTGTGTGTGTGTGTGTGTGTGTATGTGTGCTTGTGTGTCTGTGTGTGTGTGTGTGCGCGCGTGTTATATGCTTTCTACAGCCTAAACGCTTTAAGCTAAAATTATGATACTTTAAACTTAAGATTTGCATCTGCCTGGGATGTGCACCTTCTATTTTTGAATAAAGTATTCAAAAGGGGGAGGTGCCTGTTTATCCCAGTCAGTTTATACATATACTCAAAAATGGTTACAGTTACAGAAAAATTGTAGGGACAAAAATTAAAGGTATTTATATTTCGCATAACTCTTGTTTGAAATCTTCTCCCAAAAAGATTACTGGTTTCAAAATAATGGCTATTGAAATTTCTTATTAAATTTATTTATACATAAATCGTATCATTTGCGACTGTCAATTGTTTAACGAAATAGACTTAAATAATTTGAAGTTTGACATTTTATATTTATTCCAATAAATATATTTAGTGTAAAAGCAATCTAAAGGTTAGAACATATATTATAAATTCGAAAAATAATAAAACTACGATGTGGTTTAATACAAATGCGTATAAGAAAATTCAGAGCAAGACACTGCAGATATTTTTGTTAAACCGTATACCTACATCACTATAGAGAACAGTTTTTTGACAAAATGGCAATTAGTTGAGTAGGCTCCTTAGTAGTTTTAGCCCAGGGTCCCACAAATTCTAGATCCGCTTCTGTATATGAGTCTCCATTACGAATGAAATGCGGGAAAGTTATTGGTTCAACAAATGCATACATATGTGTTCGCAAATGATGAATGCAGAACAGTATGTAATTTTGTGGGATACTGATATCGACTCAAGTAATAGAACAGTTTGTTTATATTGAATATGTATTCTCTAAAGGTGGAATTATGATTGCGAGATTGATAGAAATATGTCTGCTAGTAGTAAAATATTAGGGGTGTGAATTATATACATACATATATAACCTCACGCCTAATCCTATCAAATGGGGTGGCAGGAACTTTATTTTTCTTTACTTTAAAAATGTAGGACTATGCATTTGCAATGGTGTACTTTATCATCGTTGATTTATGGTATAAAAAATAGGTTTTGGCAAAACAAACATAAATTTCGTGTGACTGCTGTAAAAATCATAGGTATTAGCGGTATGTCCAGGAGTTGTGACGAGCAAAGCAGAGTACGTGAGTGTAGGAGCATTGCGATATAATTTTAAATAAATGAGCAGGAACGTTAAATTTATTTATTCCCCTCCTATAATTAATGAATTAAAATACATTTTCATAAGAGCAAAAAATTCAAATATAACTTCACAATTTTAATATATATTGATAACTTCATTTAAATTTTGGTTGTCTAGTGGTTAATCCCCAGTCATCATTTCCATGAACTCTGAAACAGAAAAATTACAATTACATTTTTCTATCTTGTTTAACATTAATTTAAATTATGAAATATATTTACAAATAATTTAACCTGTTAAACGGGGAATTCTCTTTTTGATTATGCAGCATATAACGGGCGAGAACTCATTCACTAGGACGTGTCAGTACGTCACGCCCGGAGGACGCAATTTCATTTTCTGTTTCTTATTTATTCTTAATAAATGAAAAGACTATAATATATATATATATATATATATATATGTTTTTTTTTTTTTCGTTAGTTGTTCGAAAATATTTGCGCGACCGTTACAGGACGCAACATATATCTCAAGGATGTATTCATTTGTTCTACCCGTTCCCGATATGGTTCACGATTGACATATTTATACGTCCTCCTCGGTTAACAGGTTAAAAAAGGGCCATAAAACAAATTGATTTCATCCTAATATTACACAATTATTAGGCTAACTAAATTAATAAACTACTCATTTATAACGACCTATTTATGTGAGAATTGTTTTTATAAAAACTTCTTTTCATGCATCTTTGTTTGGGTTAAAACTGTTTGATAAGAAATTCTTAAAGATTTGTAATTTCCTCAATTGAATACAGGAAGCATTTTTAATTGTAATGAACTTTTGAGATCGGTTTATTAGAACGGAATTTTGAGAAAATCTTTTTGATCATTTTGGTTAAATTTTCAGGATATTGATATTTTAAAAACGACGTTATCAGATGATTTTTAAAAATATTATTACATTACAATGGCTGTATATAAAAACAACTGTTTTCAGAACAACAGCTTCCACAAAACGTTTTATAAGAAAGAATATTTGTAGAAAGGTTGTTTTGGGAACTGCAGTTTCCAGCATATGTTCTATTTGGAATGCGTTGATATGGGAGAACGGTTTTTAGATAATTCATGCTGTTGTTTTTTTTTTTTTTGTTGCTAAAAGCTGCTTTATTTTAATTGTTATAGAAAATGACCCGTATTGCTTTCTTAAAAGTCAATTTTGAAAATCATCTCGCTAAACTACTTTATGTTAGTAATTTATTTTGTGACGGCAGCTATATGAATGGTATTAATCAGAATTTTTATTATTAAATGAAAACCTATTCTACGAATGGTTTTTGAAGCTACCAAATTTTAAGGGGTCTTTCTTGATTTTTCAGGTTAAAATATGAGCTTTTAAATTATTTTTTAAATTTAAATCAAAACTGTTTATTAAATATCAGTATTTTATATCCATTAAGAAATACAAAAATATATTTTCTGCATTTTCTTTAGACATAAGCCCCTAAGTGCGTGCTTAAAAAGGATCCAAATAGAGTGTTCTGCCATGCCAACGATTGCTCCTCGTAAGTTCACTTAAGGGGAAGTAACACTTTGAAAGTTTCAAAAAATCAATTTATTTAATAAATGTATTTTTTGAACCCGCTAGAAACAGATTTTAAAAGATGGAAGTGTAACTTATAATAAAAATTAAGCAAAAAAACATTTAATCGAGAGCGCTCAGGAGCGTTTTGCGGCCCTTTTCGCGATCAGCAGAAGCAGATGTGTCTGCTACATGATTTCACTCTATTGTAATGCAGGACTGGTTTATATGAATTTTGGGCGTTTTCAAGTCTATTTTAGTTCAGAAAGTTGCTGATATGCTTCGTGGTGGCGTGATTATCGTTTGCCCATCATAGAACTTATCAGCTCATGTTAATATCGTCAATCTTGCGACTAAAATTGCAGTTTTCAAATTCAAAGATGGGATGAAAGGGCTGCTGTATATCGGCGAATGTTTAGGCGTGACTGTAGGCCTGTGGCGGAGCAAGACGAGAAACGCGTCCAGAAGGCTGAGGCGCGTACGAGACGAGAGGTGCCGAACGTCGAAGATGGCGAAGCAGAGCAGATTTGTAGCAGACCGTCAATTTCTCGGCATTTCAAAGACTCGTACTATGCCCCTGGAATGGCGTAACGAAGATATCTCTAAATTTAATAGTGCTTTCATGTATAAAACAAAATAGGATAAAAATTATTACTAGTTAACGAATTCACGTTAAAATACATGCTAAGAATAACTTAAGCAGTTGAAAATTTTTGTTAACACATTGGCAATTGAAGCAGTTGATAAAGAGACGGTTGTGGTCAGTTGATGCGTAGCTTAGGTGGTTAGAGCAATCGGCGCGAAACCGATGGTAGAGGGTTCGATCCCTGCCGTATCCGTTACTTTTTAAACTGCTTAAGTAATTCTTAGCAGTAAATGAAATTTTAAACGCGTTTCTATCGAAATCATGTTTTTTAACTGCGTTTGCAGATCGCATTTTTTATCCGATTTACTTGAAACTTTGGGAATATGTTTTTCATAACTCAACTTAGGGATCAACTGGTCATTTTTTTGAACTGCAGTTTTTTTTTTATATTAGGGACCAAAAAAGCACAAAATTTTATAAATTAATGAAAATTGTATTTTTTTAAAATCTGGCCAATTGATCGAGAAGTTAAAATTTACTTAACAAGCACAAAAACAAAATTGATTTCAGATGAGAATTGAGCGCTCCAGCCTGTCAACGCAGCAGTAATAATTTTTGGACAGGATCATGGCTCGAAGGTTCTGGCGGTCGTGATTTTTTGTACAAAGGCTTCAAAATAATTGAAAATACAAATAAGGACGTACTTAATACAATTTAAAAATAACTGCAGTGTCATGCACCGAAGTATCTTTTACGCATTTGGGTACACCACATCGTAGTTTCATAATTTTTCCAAATTTATAATATTTGTTCTAACTTTTAGATAGCTTTTACACTAAATATATTTCTTAGAATAAATATAAAATGTCAAACTTCAAAATATTTGTGTTTATTTTGTTAAACAATTGACATAAATACGACAAAATAAGAAATTTTTTGGAGAAGTTTTTAAACAAAAGTTATGCGAAATATAAATACTTTTTTGTCAATTTTTGTCATTAAAATTTTTCTGTAACTGTAACCCTTTTTGAGTAATTGCAGAAACTGCAAAAAATGACTAGAGTAAACAGGCACTTCCGCTTTGAATAATTCTTTCAAAAATAAGATGTGCACACCCTAGGCATATTTCATAATTTTAGCTTCAACCAGTCAACGATTTTTTTTTTTGCATAAATGTATTCGTAATTGTATTAAGGATGCTGTTTAAAAATTTTAAATCGATAGCTATAATATTTACTGACAAGGGGAAACCACGTAGTGTGGGTCACCGATTTGGCTGAAATTTTGCCAGATGGTAGGCGACGCAATAAAAATTATACAAATTTTGCCGTTTTATGCACTTCTGAAGAAAACTCGAGAAAATAGCATTCAAAGATTTCACATCTTGTTTTGTAGAAAAAAAAATGATACTTTTTCAGAGCGGTGGCGTAGCGCAGTGGATAGTGAGCTGGCGTACAGGCCCAGTGGTCAGGAGTTCTAGCCCGTACTCCGTCCTCTTTTTTCTGCTGCATAAAAAAAAATTTTGTTTTTTTTATTGCAAATAAAAATAAAATTTGATAAATTTAATAATATTTATTAAAAAATTTGTAAAATTTATATAATATAAAATATTTTAAAATTAAATATTCCCGCTCTTTTTATTCTGTTTTATTAAATTTTTGGAGTCTGAAACGCAGCTATAAACAAAGTAATACAAAGTGAAACGCCTACCATAATGAGTTCTTTCTCGCTACTTGCTGGCAATACCTACATTTTAAATATTTATTTTCATCGAAATGAATATGGAGATAGAAAATATCGATTTTTCTGTGATTCCTGATGAATCGATTAATAATGAAAGCTCGAAAATACATACATTCTATAATTCACCATCAGTTATCAGCACCGATCTTCAGCAAAATGATTAAATATGCTTGGCACGCATCTGGACTTACAGATGACAAGGACATTTTCGTGAATGTAAATGAAGTCTGTTTTTCTCAAGTAGTATTGAAAGGTCCTTGTTTCTGCATAAAAGCAGCATTTATATGCTGCTCTCATTGCAGGAAACCTTTATGATCAATCACATTTATAATAATTACCATCCGAGTGAATGCTGCAATAGTAAATAATTTTATATTTTATTTACAATAAAAAAGTCATACAGAGAAAAAATTCCGGGCTAGAACTCCTGACCACTGGGTCTGTACGCCAGCTCATTCATTTCATTTTCAATGTATTTTATTTGATATAATTTTAAAATACAAAGTCCTTATGAACTAAGTGGAAAACATTGTCGGTTTTGTCAGAGCTCCTACTCACATAGGGAGTGTATATTTGTGTTTGTGTATATTGCGTTGTCTGCTTTACATTGTGTTATTGGAATGTTATAGTTTTGGTTTAGATTTACGTGTAAGGATTGTGTATTTTGTGGGAAAGGGAGGAGTCCGAAAACCCACTTAAACCTAGATGAAAGTGAAAAGATATTTTTGAAAAACTTATGCTAACTTAACTAGGTTAAAACCTTAAAAAACATTAAAAACACTTGCTGCTTGTGGTTGTAGCACGCAGTGGTGGCATGTTGCTTCTGTTTAATGTAAAGTTTTACATAGTTAGTCTTTTTGTTGATGAAGATGTTCTGTGTAGTGTGCTGGCTTTAGTGTTGTGTTATGTAGGTGTTATGTTCGTGGAAATCCTCTAGAAATATGGGCAGGGTTTAGTAGATTAGCTTGTGTTTGAGTCTACGTGTTGTGTTGTTGTTACGGGTGTGAGTTATTGCGTTGATAAGTTTGTTTGAGTTTGATAGTGTGTTGGTGTAGAATTTCTGTGACATTTGTTCAATGTATTGTTTGATATAAGGAATATTAGCTTTTTCGTGTAGTTCTGTGACGCGGGTGTACCTTCCAGAGCTGGTAGCCAGACGTAAGCACTTATTCTGGAGGCGCTGCAGTGGCAGTAGGGATGACTTAGGGGCGTTACACTAAACTGGGTCTGCATACGTGACTATGAGGCGTATGAGTTTGTTTTTGTTTGTGAGGGTACTATTTTGGGCTAGGAGGGGTATAGGTTGCGAATGACGGCGTATGCTTTAGTGATCGTGCGTTTGATGTGTTGGCCGTGTCTAAATGTTCTGTATAAATGTATTCCAAGGTATTTGACTGTGGTTGTGGGTATGATTTTTTGGTTTTGTATTATAAGTGAGGAAGTTACGTTGTTGTGTTTGAATCTACGTGTAAAGACTATGGTTTCGGTTTTTTGGGCGTTGATATGGATCTTCCACTTGTCCCAGTATGGCTGGAGTATGTTTAAGTGAATTTGCAGTTGCTTTGTCGCAATTTGCGCGTGGAATGAGTGTGCGTATTGTGCTGTTTTTGTGTTTGGGAACGTGGGGATATCGCTTATGAAGAGGTTGAAAAGGACGGGGCCAAGGACGCTGCCTTTCGGAATGCCTGCTACGATTGGTCTAGGATTTGAGACGGAGTTATTGATTTTAACATGGAAGTTTCTGTTTGTTAGATATGAGTAGAGGAGTTTGGTTAAGATGGGAGGGAATTTGAAGGAAATAAGTTTGGCCATTAGTCCCACTGTCCAGATCGTATCGAAGGCTTTTTGAATGTCCAGTAGGACCATGGCCGTAACCTTATCTTTGTTGAATTGGGTGGCTTTATCGGTCGCAATTCTGGACACCTGGTGCACCGTGCTGGTTCGGAAGCCAAACTGGTGATCAGGCGTCAGAGAATTACCAGCGTCGATATCAGCCACTCGGGAGAGGATGACTTTTTCGGTCAATTTGGA